>CM063252.1:16770535-17003035 GCA_032158295.1 Pycnopodia helianthoides | reverse complement strand
ACCAATTCTATAATGTTCCTTTAATCGAAGTGAATTACAAACTGTCTCGTTTTTACCAGGCTGAAACGCACTCTGCAGCAAAGCAAACTGCCTTGGGACTTTTTGCAACTCCCAACTTGTGCATCAAGACGTTGAATATGATGTTTAACTGGTTAGTATAATATGACTATATGCCAACATTAACAACGTAAAAACCTCATGTGTTTTTACGACAAAATAAGATTTACTTTCAATAATTTTGTTAAAAAAGGCTTTCCTTAAAATTTCTCAAAGGCTTCTGAATTCTAAAGACACATTTGTCCTTTACACATTAGGGCAGTGAACAGCATGGTATACTACGGATTGGGTTTAAGCACCTCAGATCTTGGAGTAAATGACTATGTGGCAGCGGCAATCGCAGGTTTAGTTGAATTCCCGTCTCTGATCTTCTGCCTCTTTGCCTTGCAGTACGGCCGGAGATATAACCTGAGTGGCAGTATGGTGATCGGAGGCATTGCTTGTATGATTACTGCTTTCCTAGGTATTTCAAAACCTTAGTACTGTGAAAAACAAATACAAAAACAAAACAAAAAACCTCACACACAAAACTAAACAAAACACCAACAACAAAACTCCACATCGAAGACAACAAAGCAGAAATGTGTTCTCTCAAAATAATAATATTTTGAGGGAGTATTTTATTTGTTCAACTTATTTGGTTATTTATTACTTTTTCTTTTTAATGTTCTGGATTGTTGTGCATTTTGATATACAAGATATTGGATTGCCTTTTTACATAATTGATGTATCATCTTGCACGATGCAGAAATGGGTATTGTAAGGACAGTGATTGCCATGATCGGGAAGTTCTGCATTACAGCATCATTTGCGACTATCTACGTCGTGTCAGGAGAGATATTCCCCACACCTGTTAGGTATGTAAAGCTGGAAGATACGAAGCCCCTAAGCGCACAGGTTCAGAACAAATGTATCAACAGGTAGAGCAATTTAATCATTAGTTTGTTTCTCCCGAAAATGATGTTTCGAAAAGTTTACTCTTCGATACCTCGAAATATTCAATGGAAACGAACTTTTATTGTGAGGGAACGAAATATTATTTCGATGTAACGAAAGATTGTCCCAAATTTGTGTTTATCTGTTATTACCTGTCCCTTTAGGGGCACCGAATCAATGAGCTTTCAGATTGAAAAAAAGGATACATACATATCAAACAAAGTAATACAGATTAATAACATTACCAGTCCTACAAGTAAACACTGAATAATACACGTATTGCAATATCAGTGCGTGACAAAAGAAAGAGTGTCAGAATAAAACAACATAATATGTCTGGACAAAAATCAAACATTCTCCAGACTGCATTATGATCGAGAACAAATGTTGCCTCTTTTCATTCGAAATTTTTCTTCATCCGTATATACCTGACTAAAAGGCCAATTAAAATACGTTGATAAATCCAATCATTTTCCCTTTGTGATACAGGAGTGCCGGGATGGGTTTGTCATCCACAGCGGCCCGTGTCGCTGGTATCCTTTCACCTTACATTCTACAGTTGAAGTTTGTATGGGGACCTCTGCCATTTATCTTATTTGGTAGTCTTTCCATTATGGCTGGTCTGCTTGCATTACTCCTCCCGGAAACCAACCACAAGAAACTTCCCGAGACTCTGGAAGAAGGGGAAGCATTTGGAAAGTAAATTCACACTCTGTGTTTTTTTTGTTTTAGCATCTATGTCCCACGATGGTCTTTGCAAACCATGTCTTTGTTTTCGGGGGAAAAGGCGACCATTCTTTGATCTTTGAACGATGAGATATGCTAAGTGAGAACAACAGTATTGAGCAATGGCCCTATTTTGGTAAAACACTGTATGTAAGTTTTTTTCAAGATTTTTGTGATAAAGCCATTTCCCGGAACAGCGAGGGCGCTATTTTCGATTTTGAAACTCTCAACATCAGGCAATGCATCGTTTCAAAGATACACTCTGCATGTTCAGCCTCAAAATTACCGAACTGGTGACTTTAATTTACAAAAATGCTGTATGTCACACTTACATTTATTTGGAAAGCTAAGGTAAGGTAAAGTTGTGTATCTCTCTGACATACACCATTTTTAGCAAAATAGTCAGCGTCAAAAACGTTTTGGAGTATACTATTGTTATGCATCAGTTTGACGAGATACGTTTTCCTGTTAATGCATTATCTCGGTAAAATGATGTATCTTTGGATAAATTGTCACAGTTTCTTTAATAATGTTCCAAAACTAAAAAAAAATATGGAAACTCTTTTTCAAAGATCAGAAAAAAAAAAATAATAAACTCAAGACCCATGATAATCTGAAACAAAAGGCAGTTATTCCAACTTGAAACCTATTTTTCTCGAAATGTGCGTTTTTGAGATACATCATTTTACCAAATGTATTAAGTTAATGTCTTTTACTATTCCAATCAAATGTATGTAAAACAGACTGAGGTTGGAAAGGAAGAGGGAGAGAAACAATTAAGCTGGCCCCCGGTCATGAAAAAAAAAAAATCACAATTCTATTTTCGAATGAATATAAAAAGAAAATCTATCGAAGACCAATACAGAATGGTCGGGGTATAAATCCAATCTTCATTATAATTGAAGGCTCTCCAAATACACTGATCAATAAATTAAAAGCAATCAATTAGTTATTGGAATGATCTTTTATCTCCAATTCTCTAGTTGAAAATATTTGCATGCTTTTCCAGTCTGATATACATTATGATTATGAAGCAGCTGCGTGTACGTGTGCCGCATCAACTCTTTAATTAGTACTTGCCAGAGCGGAGCAGGAATTTTGGTGCAGGAGCGGGTTGTCGTAACGATTCGATCGAGTGCAACGCGAAGCTGAATTGAATAAAGAGTTGAGGAAAGGGGCCTGTGAAGACGACAATGCTCTACGATGCAGTTAAAATAATTAGAACCGTTTTGATTTCTTTTCCTCATTATTTCTCTATACGTCATTCAACGGACAGAATGATAGCGTGAAGCCTACAGAACAATGGCGATGGGCCCGGGATCCTCTCAAGGGCCCGGAATGTTGTTTTGCTGTTTTGGTGTGCATTTCTATGATCATCTTTCGATCGGAATAAAAATGTTATTTTTTCTCATACATTTCTTGAATAAATATTTGCGAAAATTAGAGAAACGTGCGCGCACCCAATGTAGCGTTTATACCACGGCGTGGGGTCCGGGTTCTATCATCAAAATGTCACGTAATAAACGAGAAATGATCGAAAAAACAAAAGCGGTCAAAGGTCAGCGTTTGCGCTTTACCAGCCGTTGCAAGTGTCAAATTTACGGGATATTGCTTCCCACTGCTACAAGTAGCTCTGGGAATAGTTGAAATCTTATGACACACTTTGGTGAATTCTCAGCCTTTATAGGTTATGTGTTGAGACAAAGTAGTTCTTTTTGCGTTTTTTTTTTGGTACTCTTTTTGCACCTCCTTAATTAATCCGCCCGTGCTTGCACTATTAAAGCAATTCTAGTAAAAGCATTTCGTCAGAAAGACAATAGTCATATTGTGCGCAATGATTATAAGTTTGAGACAAGTCGATTATGATCTTTTATTTTTTCTTTGCTTTTCCTATGAATCGGCCATTATTACGCCATTTTGTTTTTACTGCATGGGCAATTATGGTGGATTGATCCGCTGGCCCTCAAGATCCAAAAGTGAGGGGAATATAGCACAATAAGAATAACAACGGTGATTTGTGGCATCCTAAAAATCCTTTATCAGCTTCTGACAGTATTTTAGATAGGCCCAGAGGATTGGTACTCACATGAAATTTTAATGATATCAATTACTAAATATTTGAATTTAAAAAGTCGCATCTCCTTACGGCGAAACCTTAGCTGCCGCTTTATCGTAAACTTTGGTGTGATCCCTGGCCACACGACAGTTAAAGGTTGTATGGCTTCTGACTGTAACCCTCGAACAAAGATATTAACAAAATGGAAGACCATCGACATATACGGCTAGATAGCTCAGTTGGTCGAGTGCTGGCACGTAGATCCGGAGGTAGTTGGTTCAAATCCAGATCTGGTCAATTTTTCTTTGTTCTGAGTAAGCTTTCACATTGAAACTGAAAAGCTTTTAATATAACAAGATATCCTTTTCTTTTGTATTTGAATAATTTTGTGTTGTTCTTTCAAGACCAAGATGTCTCGGAGGAGGAGACAACGAGGACAACATTGCCATGGCAACCATTACTACGACGGATGCTGACTTGCAGAAGGAATTGGATAACCATGCGTATGAAAATGTCATAGGAGAAGTAGACAAAGAGATTGATATGTAATAATAAGCATCTTAAATGCTGTAACAATTGAGTTCCATGTTTTTCTTTCATTTCCTTCACATTTACGTTTTGTGATTGTATTCTGTCTAAGATTTCCCTATTATTATTGTTATGGTGATTGTCCAATAGCAGAATATTTTCCCATAAACATGTTTGTGAACTATATAGGTTTTCTTAATTGTCTTCTGATTTCGTAAAAACAAATTTGTTTTTAATGCATCGCATAAGGAAAATATTATTTCGCTATCCACAAATTGTTTAAACATCGAGCGAGTAATAGATGTTTATGAGTGCAATGATGAGATGATATTTTTATGAGTTGAAATATGAAAAGTTCTGTTCAACGAGGCAGAGCCGAGTTGAATGGAACATTCCTTCTTTCAACGAGTGAAGATATTGCCTCCATTGAAAATGAAAACCCTACATTGTGTTTTTTAATAAGGGAATAAAAGGGTGGTGACGCGGTCTTAACAGGCCGTTTAAAACCGGCAGGGTCGTGGCAGTGTGATAAAGGACCGAGCCGAAAGGCAAGGTCCTTTATCGCACGACCACGGCTCTGCAAGGTTTTAAACGGCCGGTTAAGACCGAGTCACTACTCTTTTATTCACATTCATAAATGCCCTTTTTGTTAAAAAGCGTAATATTGTTGGAAAATCTCAACTTTTCTGTTAACTTTCATTTCCTGTCACGCCCTTGAGCCCTGTTTCGCGAAGGATATACATGCCACGCTCGACAGTTATAACACTAACTTGAATACTTTTTTAGACTGAATATAGATGAATTGCAATGCGCGTCATTGACAGCCATCTTTGATGTAAAACGATGGAAAAGTGCACCTGTGTACGCGCTACGCACGACTCTCCCGCCAATGATAGCTCTTCACGCTGCACAATTCATCAAAGATGGTGGTCAATGACGCGTATTGCAATCCATCTATACCAGTATCTGTTTAAACACGGCCACGTGACACGCTCTCCACCAATCAGAATGGATAAACTCTCCGAGGTATTTATGAATACAAAATAAGGTATTTGTTGTTTGCCACGATGTTTAAATAATAAGAACAATATTTTGTATATTTTGTAGTTCATTCTGGCATCCACTACTTTACTATGAGTAGGGAATAAGAGTACTGAGGCGGTCTTATGACCGGCCGTTTAAAACCAGCAGGGTCGTGGCCGTGCGATAAAGGACCGAGCCGAAGGTTTTAAACGGCCGGTTAAGACAGAGTCACTATACTTTTATTTCCATTCATAAATGCTCTTTTTTTGTTAAAAAGCGTAATATTGTTGCAAAATCTGTACAACTTTTCTGTTAAAGATCAACTTGAATGAAATTAACATTGGGCTTTTTTGTAGAAAGGTAAACGATTAGGTAATGATTCAATATAAATGAGTGGAACTCAATACAAAATGTTTCATAATGTAAAAAAAACACACATTTTGATCAGTGTTACGCAAAAACGCTGATTTTCACGAAAAGCCATTAACCGCCTCGGAATAAATTAGGCACTGTGACGTCATACTGCGGACAGTTCTGTTTACCTCACACACAAACGTGTATTGTTTACATGCAAAAAACACCTCTGAAACGAAAATTAAGCTGATCAAAACGTCGGAAAGTAGCGGTTCGTGTGAATTTTAAAGTGTTGATGATGATTTTTTTTCTGTCAAACACTTCTGATCGGGCTGATATAAGCTCAGTGACCGGGGGAGTTCTCTCGAAAAGGGGGGAGACAAAACTCAGAGGGGCATGCCGACGTTCGGGACTCTTTTTGCTGTTTGTAGAATCAAGCGACAGCACATTTGCTTGGCATGATACAAACTAGCACACGTAATTGGAAAAACTTGGAAAAAAGGGAACGATCCAAGCAAGACAGACAGTAAATGCATAAAGACGTAGACGGAACAACCTTCCACCGTCCGCAGTATGACGTCATCGTTCCGAACATGCGAGGGCACCACCAACGGCGAAAAAACAGTAGTTCAAAAAATGAAAAGTAGCGGGTTCGTTTTCCGACCATTCGATTTTAGATTGAAGACCATTCATTGAGTTTCGCGTAAATTAGCGCCTGCGTAACCTTGCGAGCCACGGTGTTTTTTTAAACACTTCCAGCCGTGTTTATATCGCACGTTTAAACATGTGACCTCCTCTCGACCAATCAGAATGGATAAACTGTCCCGGGTTTTTATTAATACTTTGCTTGACACATGGTCTAGCGCAGCCATTGATCTACATTATACTGTATAATGTAGATCAATGAGCGCAGCCGCGCTTTTATGGGAAGCGCGCAGTTTCGATACCTCTCGTCACTAACCCCTGGTAGGGATGTAGTGAAAAACAACGGCGATTGGCTCCCAAACGTGAATACTTTGCGTGCACGCTTGTTTAAAACTTCTGAGCGCTTGTATGGCGCTTGTAGGACGCTTAGTACGCGCATGTGAAAAATGAAAGTATTTGACGCGATTCCATTTCAAATGAATCATGTCTTTACACTGTCACCCTAAACTGCATAGAGTTAGACATATCACAAGATCAAAGAAAAATGAGAGGGGACCAGTTGCTCCTTGACTTCAGGCCTCTTTTGCGGGTTACCATACTTGAGCGGGCGCGTAGAGTGGATCGGCCACAGGCCTAATTAAAATGTGCTGTAATATGAGCACATTTTAATGAACCAATTCCAGGGGTTATGAGCGAGCAAGGCATGCTGGAAAGAAATGGCGCGGATATATCGATCACCCCTGGGGACGAGGTTGGGTCTAGCCATAGAAATAGAACACTAGAGTTCTATTTCTATGGGTCTAGCGCACATTAGAATGGAACCCATATGCAGAGTTCGTGATGTACGCCATGCATGCATAATGATTATTGTTTAATGAATGCCGCGTGACATACACTCCCCAAATTACAAGGATCTACTATTATAACAAAAATGACAATGCAATCAATGTAACGAATTAATAGACTGTTATGAAAAATCCATATATCAGATAAGTAAGTATACAAGTAATTTCGATTGGCCTTTAATCCATTTATTGCAATAAAACCAATAAAACAGAAATTGTGAATGTTTCTCTCAGTTCCAACTGTTATGTTCTGATTTGTGGAAGACACATCTTTTTGATAATATTACTTTAAAACATTCGACTTCCCTACGAAACTTTCCTTCGTTCCTCGAAATATCAATTCATTCCCACAAAACAATATACTATTTCGTTACCGCGAAATAACATTTTGTTCCCACGAAATAACTAGCTTTGTTCCCCGAAGTCATTTTGTTCCCACAAAATATATATTCGTTCCCTATTAAAAATTTGTACCTGTCCCTTACGGTCTCAACACCCCAACACCCCAACACCCCAACACCCCAACACCCCACACCCAGCACCCAGCACCCCAGCACCCAGCACCCCAGCACCCCAGCACCCAGCACCCCAGCACCCCAGCACCCAGCACCCCAGCACCCAGCACCCAGCACCCCAGCACCCCAGCACCCAGCACCCCAGCACCCCAGCACCCCAGCACCCCAGCACCCAGCACCCAGCACCCAAGCACCAGCACCCAAGCACCCAGCACCCCAGCACCCAGCACCCAGCACCCCAGCACCCCAGCACCCAGCACCCCCAGCACCCCAGCACCCAGCACCCCAGCACCCAGCACCCCAACACCCCAACAAACAAACAAACAAACAACAAACAATCAAACAAACAAACAAACAAACCCCACCCCTAGAAAAATCAGCGTAATAAAAAAGCAGTTTTAGTGCTGAATTATATAATTATTCCATTTTGTTCTTGATGGTACCGCTAAAAATGCAAACAATCTACGTTTCAATGTAGACAAAGAATTTTCTAAACAATTGTTTCAAAATTTGTTTTGCCCAAAGGTACATACATGGTATTTGGAATAACAATGCAGTTTGATTCAGTTTACTTTTTATTGTAGCTGTTGTGTGAAGTTGAAAGTGGCACTAATTAATATTATATACGTAAACAAGTGAATAGGAATTGATTTTATACACGGGTTCATTGGACGTGTACCTAATGCACATTGGTGGCCATATTGAATCTCCAACAGCCACGGTGATATTGAACGTGTACTTAAAGGGAAGGTATACGTTAGGTAAAAACTTACTTGTTTAGATGTACAGCAGCTTTCGATAATGTAAAGCATTTTTAGAATCATTTCACTTCGGAGTAGAGTGGTTATATGGAATAATATATATATCGGACAATTTTTAATCTGAGAAGCGTTTTTTGTCAGAAATTATGGTGTTCCATAGGTGCCACTCCTCTGGAAAAACCTAATTCCGTTGTGTTTTCATTTTGTCCGTCGCGTTTTCATTTTTTCCCGTCGCGTTTTCAAATTTTCCGTCGCGTTTTCAATTTTTTCAGTCGCCTTTTCATTTTTTCCGTCGCCTTTTCATTTTTTTCCATCGTGGGTCCACGTGACCACCACGTTTCTCAGATTGTGCATTCCAATTGCGGATTGAGTCTTCCTTCGTGGACATAACCGCTCCGGTTTTTCGCGATATCTCAAAAACGCTACCACCTTTTGAAATGATAATTTCACAGGTTAGTTTTACTGTATATATTTACATTTATATAGGATTAAAACAATCGAACGGTTCCAAAAACCAATGGTATAAGTTCTCTTAAATGTACATCTCAAACAGCCAAGGGGATACTGGACAAGTGCTTGATGTACATTGGTTGCCACATTGAATCTCCAACAGCCACGGTGATTACCACGTTGTTTTTCCTATACAAGACGAAAAGAGCAAGGAACCGACATGTTCAATTAATGATAATCTTGGTTGAAAAATTTCAATTATAATGTAGAGCAGGTCCAGGTTGCCATGGTGAAATTAGGCCCTTTAACAAAAATTAAAATGATTATGACCCCTTATCATGATTATTCAGGAAAAGTAAAGGTTTGTGCACCGAGTACAACGACTGATAGGGTTTGGAAATAAAAAAGTATGGGATTTGGACGTGGGGTTGATCAGTTTAATGATTGCGTTGTGTCATTTCGAGGTAACAGCTTGAACTTTATCTGTCCGCTGTGCAGAGCGATAAATTATTATCAACAGGTCCTTTTAAAATGTTAAACTCTATCTTACGAAAGCGTGAGACACTAGACACCTTTATAAAAACAAACAAACAAATAAATAAATAAATAAAACAAAAGCACACGAAGAAATACTATCAAACCAACTTTACAAAATTAATGTCAGATTCCAGAATGACAATGTCTATGAAACTGATCGAGCTGCCTTGAAGTTGCTGGACGCCACGTAAACACGCAAGTTAGAGTTCAATATAACATGAGAAAACAGATTTAGCTGTTTGTCCTACATGTAACCCTAATGACATCACAGCTTCGTCATTTATTAGTCACTGATGAGATGCACATTGGACAATTTCGCGACCCCCTAAAACCTCCCGAGAAGTTTCAACCCACTGTAAGTAAAAACTTGTTCACGCTATCAATTTTGAAAGCAGACGTCGATAGCGCGCAGTCTGGTGATGATAACAAATAGTTCAAAATAGCGTAGCATAGCATGGAAGAAACTAATGTTGACTTGTGGCTAGAAGCCAGGCACTTCTCGCATAACGCAAGAGTCTTTCATGATTCCAATTAACCGCGGGTTATACCCCGTTCACACAGCCCTGCGACCTTACGAAGACCATCCCGATCACCCCGATCTGAAAAAGTTACCAAATCGGGGCATTATCGCCGTCAAAATCCATCAATTTTGCAAATTAAAGACTTCATCAGGACTGTACTGCGATGCTTCTACGTCAAAAGCGTTGCTGACTTGATGCCACTACGATTACACATAGACCTATGCCGACCGAGCAGTCGTTTCTACGACGTACAGGACCATACTACGTTGTTACACAAACTTAGAAGGCTGTAGGACGATATCACTACGCTGGTGCTGACCATATACGCTTCTAGTAAGAATTGTGGCGATGTCTATATAAATCGGAGGTGTTCAAGCATTTCTTGACTTCTTCCACAACTTCGAAGATGAACGGACCTGATGCGTAAAATCGTAATTAAAACGGCTCATAATAGTTGCCGACGGTGCTGCGTTTTTATTACGACCAGATCACACCACGCTGCTACCACGCTGCTACCACGCTGCTACCACGCTGCTACCACGCTGCTACCACGCTGCTACCACGCTGCTACCACGCTGCTACCACGCTGCTACACGCTGCTACCACGCTGCTACCACGCTGCTACCCGCTGCTACCACGCTGCTACCACGCTGCTACCACGCTGCTACACGCTGCTACCACGCTGCTACACGCTGTACCACGCTGCCCGTACGATAATGGCGTTCCACTACGTTCCTACTAAGACTTTGCCCGCTTATTGTTGGCCACGACCCGGCTACGCTTATTTTGTGCACGTTCAAAATAAGCGTGGGGAGAGCATGCAGCTTCCCGACCAAGGAGATCCCACCTCGACCAAACCACGCTCATGAAGATCATCCCACGTTTGGTCCACGTTTGGCCCACGATTGGCTCCGATTGGCCACGCTCTTGGCCACTTTTCCAGCGTAGGCGTCTATGTGTGACCGGGGTTGCGCGGTAACAGCTTTATAAAAATAGAAAACCGCGCTGTAAGCATAAAATTGGCTGCTGATATGCTTTATTAGAGTGGCCCCATAAACAAATTTCAGATTAGCGCGAAAACGGGTCCGTAACAGGAAACAAGTTCGTGACCATAACATTAATATTGAGAGCATACTGTAGGACTTAAAAAAAACTATTAATGAACAAATCAATCTAAACATATCAGTTACTTTTTACAATAATACAAAAAAAAGTTCCATCTATGTTAAATTTTCTATCAAATTTTAATTCTATAATCTAATCCTAAGCACGTCATTGAATCATCTACCAAAATCCACAAATTGAGCCTGAACTAAAATGCCTGAAGGGAGGGTAAAAAACAACACTTTTCAAATGGAAGGACATTTTTCAAATGGAAAGAGAGGAGGGGGGGGGGGAGGGGAGCTATCAACAATATAATTAAAAAACACCCTTGTTGCATAAGCCTTTTTCAGAATCAAATAATTTGTTTTAGTTAGAAATTACCTCTTTCTCAAAAACTACATCACTTCAGAGGGAGTCGTTTCTCACAATGTTTTATACTTTTAGCAGCTCTCAGGTACTACTTACAAAGTAGTTTGTTATGGTAATATATTTCTTGATTAATTACCCAAATTATCCACTGCCTTTAAGCAGGCCCGCTGGAAGGTATTTAAAAGTGGGGGGCAGGGGCGGATCCAGGATTTTTAAATCGGGGGGCAGAAATGTGCTTAGAGGAAAAAATGGGTGGGGTCCAGGGGCCGGCCTTACGGCCCTGGTGGGGTCCAGGGGCGAAGGCCCGATGGGGGTCAGGGGGCGAAGCCCCCTGAAGCTCTGAGCCTTTGGCGTTTTGTGGGTTAAAAATCAAGCCTCCATGTGCTTCAAACAGAGAAATAGACACACATTTATTGGAACTCAGATCCATATAAATCTTCAAAATTTACTGGAAAATTTACTGGATCAATCGATGGTAAGGGTCCAGGGGTGAAGTCCCGGGTGGGGGTCAGGGGCGAAGCCCCCGGAAGCTCTGAGCTTTGGCTTTTTGAGGGGTGAAAAAATCAAGCCTGCATATGCCTAAAAACAGAGAAATAGACACACTATTATTGGAAATCAGATCCATATAAATCTTCTAAGTTTACTGGAAAAATTTCTGTAACATCGATGGTGGGGTCCAGGGGTGAAGCCCCCGGAAGCTGTGAGCTTTTGGCATTTTGAGGGGTGAAAAACCAAGCCTCCATGTGCCTAAAAGGGGGAAAAAACCCACACACACTTGTGGCAAATTTTTGAGCAGGCATAGGAAAAAAAAAAAAAAAAAAACTTTTTTTTCTTCTTTAAATTAAAAAAAAAAGTGTGGGGGGGGGGCAGGGCCCTCCTTTAAGGGGTGCCCGCCAATTACTCTTGGACCAGTATGTTGGTTGAAGAGGACTCTGATGTTTGGTTTTAGAGTACTAGGCCTACAGGTTTAAGAACAATCCTGGTTTTTGGGCAGTTTTAAGCCTCAGATGTAGGTAAGCTCATCCTCGTCCATGGAATGGACAACTATGGAATTGTTTGAAAATGATCTGATCTGGCCACTTTTGTGAAATAAGGCTGAGAGTATTTAGTCTATATAGATTGTGCATTTTTCAGCATAAGATATTTTCTTTTCTTGGCCGTTTCTCAATTGTGTTTAACTCAACCAGCGGAACATTATGGTCCGCCATTTTATGAAATCGAAAACAAAATGGCGAACAAAAACCAGATAGTTTCAAGGGTTATCTATATACATTGTTATAATCTACTTTTAAAACAACCATCATTTCATACAAACACATTTTATAGCCCAAAGCGCCCAAAACCGAAGGCAATGTGCTCCTTTAAGATTGACCTTTGATTTAGCTCCCCCATGTGCAAGGTGTTCAAAAAAATTAATAAACTAGTCTCACCAATCTTTTTTGTTTTTTATAAGTTTCATTGTTTTAATCATCAATCATATTTATTTTCACTAAAAACATTGACATAGCTTGACAAAATTAAACACAAACAGTTAACTTGATTTCATTAAACATTGACAACACCATACAATTTGATTAAATGTCATGATCTAGTAAAAACCCATGCTCTAAAATCACATTAAATTACCTTTAATCCCAAATAATTTCCATTCATTCGAAAAGCAGTTATACAATATAAGTCATCATAGTCAACATCATTATCAAAACAAGTCATTGTTCTTGGAAAAGATTGTTCAAAATGGATAATACATTCTCAGGACGTGTTTTCCCAGCATCAACACTTCGTTTTCACAGAGTTCCATTTTGCCCTTGACTGTGCAACTCTGTGTTTGATACATGAATTCGAACATTTTGTACAACCGTTAACTTTATACTCAGTTTTGATTTTGCAATTTGCTTGTCCAAATAAAATACATAGACCAATACTAGCATCATTAAAAGATAAAAATGAGCCGAATACAGTTTGAAATATACAACAGCGATTATAGCAATCAAATATTCTTACAGGTGGATGCCATGTTATTAACAGAGACGTAACTAAATGGGGGGGGGGGGGGGCACTTTGGGGAACTCCCCCCTAATTGATGTCCGTACCCCCGTCCCCCCATTTGAGATTTAAAATTACCCGAATAAAAAGTTACATTTTATGAGATTTTATGTGGTATCATTAACACGCAGACAATATTTCGTTTTACATCCACGGCAGACTATCTACCAACAAATAGCAAACGACATAAAGAGAGCGCTGAAATGGGGAACAAGTCTCATAATGTTGTGAATATTGACGTCAAAATCAACAACTTTGGGCCCAAGCCATGATTTGTGTCGTGAATATTGACGTCAATGTTTGTGTTTGATGTCCCATCGCAACCCCCAGGTAATCCACCGTAAACTCGTTGGTACTCTTATAGGCAGTGAGAAATCTTCTACACTTCTCGGCAAGTAGATTAGAAAGACGATCCCGCGACTCTTGCCTAACAAGAACTGCATTATAACTGTTAAAGGTTTATACAACATATACCTGGTTGAACGCTTTTAGATCAATCAGATTGACGACTTGTTTTCGCAGTATTATTTGTAAAGAGGATCCAATCAAAAGTTAGCAAGAGATACAAGCCACTTCAAACTCATTTGACCCAATACATATATCACATTCGAGATATATGATTCGAATCAGCATTATAGCTTGACAAAGTGGGCCCGATTTGACCTACTGCTTTGAGTCAGTTCAGTTATCACTGATTGGAGGTGTATAATTTGTTTAATTTATTCAGCCCTTCAAAGATACACCTCCGGGCGGTTGGTTTGTGAAAATGTAGATAAGTAAAAACTAAATTTGTCGTGACTGTATACAGTTTAGTAGCTTCGAATGCAAAGTCGATCAAACCTAGCAGGAGACTAAAGTCCTGTGCAAGTCCGCGTGGTAAAGATACAAGGTCCAACGTTTATTTTTAGACGAACTGCGCTCACTAAGTTTCTAGTTTCTATGTAGTTAAATATTCTATACATTGGAGAAAAGTGGGAAACCAGCTTCAAAAATGTCGGATAAAGAAGTTAAGCCACCCAAGAAATTTGATGATATCCTCTCGGCTATCGGTGAGTTTGGAACATGGCAGAAGATACTTTTCTTCTTCGGGTCTCTTATCGGCATCATGACAGCCATGAATACCCTGGCACAGGTCTTCATGGCACCAGATACTGACCACTGGTGTCGAGTGACCCATTGGGACAAGGCCAACTGCACAACCGGTCAGTCCAATGACTGGGAGTGTCTTAAAGCAAAGAGGAATGCGTCCATCCCGCTCATTGTAATCGACAAGGAGACAGGGAAAAAGGGTTTCGACAAGTGTCACATGTACGATGTACGGAAGCTAGAATTCAAACCTGGAATGAATGCCACTGACTATACCAAGAAAATCATAGACTGTCCCAATGGATGGGTGTTTGACACAAGGCAGTATAAAACTACTATCATAAGCGAGGTGAGTAATAAACCAATCAAATATACAATTTCAGGGTTCAGAAGGTCCGCTTTCAGGGACGTTTTATAGTATTTCCTTACTCATGAGGACCATCAGAACAAAACGATCGAAACGTCGTGTCGAAACACACCTGTTTTTGTTTAGAGCCCCCCTACAACCCTTACAGATTATGTTCACATCGTTGCGTTAAAGATGTATGCATTATGCAACTATTCAAATTAAACTTTATCTAGATTTTCCCGGCTCATTAATATCAACCCAGACAAAAAGTAAGTAGGCCCTAAACTTCTTGATATTTATTCGGAATCAGTAAAAACAAGTTTCGCTAAGATATAATTTAAGTTACAGAACATTTCCCAAATCGTGTGTAATCGCAACCTTAAAGTATTATATGAAAGTTTGTCGAAGAAACTGAAACAGCTACAGTTATATTTACCAACTAAAATGTAAATGACCCGCGCCTTGCAGTGTTCATAAAAGTGCACTTCATCCAAGAGGTCGAGTGGCTTTCATAATTGTGTAGCTATCTCTACAAATGTATTTATCTAACCTATAGAATCTTTTTGAGAGTAGAGGTTAGTGTGATTTTTATCGGGAAATTACACCCACTATACGACTTAACCGATTACGTCGACGGACAGGGGCTTGCAAACACATACCAAATCAACGTAACACTGTGGGATTCAAACAATGTTCATTACTAAAACTACGAAAGCTCAAAGATCCCCCTTGTCAATTTGCATTACTGTGGACATTGTTCTTTTGCCTTTGTGTCTGTACATCATTCCAATGATGTTGAAAATTCCTTACGGGAGCAACCCTCTACTTAAGTACCTTGATGTGGAGAAGGCGAGCAGTGACTCTAACAGCCCCCCCCCCCGATTCTCATATTCTCATTCCTCAGAACAACGATCAAAGAAAACAATAAGAGATCATTCAGTAGAACATTCACACATAATCCGTAAGTGTACGTAGTGTCTGTGTGTGTTACAGTTGTGCGTACAAGATATACATTGTGGGGTGATTTTAACAGGAAAGCTTAAAGAATTAAAGATTACAGCAAAGGGACAATAGAAAACACATGGGGAAAGCCCACAATTCGCTCTACTAAACATGTCTGTGCACACATCACCTAACAATTATGCACCCTAAGAAAAAGTAGTATATTTTACCTTGAGTCTTTCTCAGAACTCAAAGGAACAACGTTCACACAAACGCCTAATAATGTAGTCGTAAGAAGTAGTCTAATGTAAACCAGTTAGGAGCATTCAAACCATTCCAATGGGAATAGGAATGGGTTTTATAATGCTGTTTCATGTAAAAAAAATGAATAAATAAAGCCTGTTAGTGTCATGCAAAGTATTGCATATAACGTCATAAGCCAAAATATGCTAAATACATTTTGCCAACCAGCAGGAGGAAGAGTGCGCACGCGCGATTTTTAATTAACATTTTTTTTATGGGAAGGGTCTATTGAAGGAATTTTGTTTGGAAAAGTTTATGTTATGATTGTTTGAAATGAATTATCTTCAACGTGTTATCTTGCTACGACTTATAATTACGACTTATTATTGTAATTACGGGTTGGGGTTTGTTATGAAACCAACGGGTCGAGCTTTACGCCAAACTCGACATGTCATGTTTGTGTTGTTATGTTGTAGATGACACATAGAAGTCAGCCACTCCGATAACTTGTATATTACGACATACTCAGTAAGTACGAGATATGAATTCAACATTACGAGATGATCAGTTTTACTTTCTTAAACGAACGTCCACAGAACAAGTGTTTCTTTGCATTTCTTTCAGTACGAGTTGGTTTGTGAAAAACAAGCAGCTGGAAGTTTTCTGCAGTCTGTGTACTTTGGCGGGCTTCTTTGTGGCTCGTTTTTCTTCGGTTCAGTTGCAGATTGGTAAGTCAAGCGGACTATATTTTAGTGTTCTTTGCGACTATTGTTCTGGTTCTGTCAACATCTGGGGTTTTCGTTTTCGGCCTTCCAAAGTTCATGTCCGATTTTCAGAAACGTTCTGCAATTGTTCCATTAAACCAATACAAGATTCATTGCAATTGTTCTTCAAACTGCCACGAGGCATTTAGGGAGCGTTGTTTGGTATTTTGTCGATGTTTTGGTAAAACATCATACTGTTGTCAAAATTTTCCATAATGTTCCAAATGATTTGGAAATAAGCGAGCACATTTATTTTGACACAATACAGGGACACATTTTTAACTTTGTGAAATCAATGCATGCTTGGGGCGCTATTTTACCCATTAGGACCGGTTTGCAATTGGAAATGTAAAAAGGTTGTATGTGACTGAAATTAACTTTAAATAAGATCCTCTAGCCCGTTTTCCACGATGATTTCCAATCCTACACTTCGTAGGTAGTCTCGAATCAATTGCACCGACAAATATTCATTTCGGAGTCTTGTTATATTGGACTGTAGTTGTGTAGTTACTTATGTATAAAGTCAGCTCATTGTGAAATATAAATATAGCTCATTAAGTGATTATAAGTCAGCTCATTATGTTGTATTAGTCAGTTCATGTGATATTAAGTCAGCTCATTGTGCTGTGTTAAGTCAGTTCATGATGTATTAATTCAGCCCATTTTGTTGTATTAAGTCAGTTCATGTTGTATTAAGTCAGCTCATTTTGTTGTATTAAGTCAGTTCATGATGTATTAATTCAGCCCATTTTGTTGTATTAAGTCAGTTCATGTTGTATTAAGTCAGCTCATTTTGTTGTATTAAGTCAGTTCATGTTGTATTAAGTCAGCTCATTTTGTTGTATTAAGTCAGTTAATGTTGTATTAAGTCAGCTCATTTTGTTGTATTAAGTCAGTTCATGTGTATTAAGTCAGCTCATTTGTTGTATTAAGTCAGTTCATGTTGTTCTAAGTCAGCTCACTATGTTGTATTAAGTCAGTTCATGTTATATTAAGTCAGCTCATTTTGTTGTGTTAAGTCAGTTCATGATGTATTAATTCAGCCCATTTTGTTGTATTAAGTCAGTTCATGTTGTATTAAGTCAGCTCATTTTGTTGTGTTAAGTCAGTTCATGAATGTATTAATTCAGCCCATTTTGTTGTATTAAGTCAGTTCAGTTGTATTAAGTCAGCTCATTTTGTTGTATTAAGTCAGTTCATGATGTATTAATTCAGCCCATTTTGTTGTATTAAGTCAGTTCATGTTGTATTAAGTCAGCTCATTATGTTTTATTAATTCAGCTTATTATGCTGTATTAAGTCAGTTTATGTAATATTAAGTCGGCCCACTTAGTAATATTTAGTCAGCTTATTATGCTAAAACAGGAAAGTAAAATAAGGTTCTGCTGAATTATCTATAAAAACAACCTGCTACACTTTTCTTCGTAGGATTGGACGCAAGCCAACCATCTTTATTGGCGCTACTTTGTTTCTCCTAGGCGGTCTTTGTAACATAGCTTCTCCTTACGCTGCTGTATACCTATGTCTCAGATTTCTTGTAGCTGCAGGTGGAATGGGTGCTTATCTTGTTGCATATGTGCTGGGTAAGTTTTAAAATGTGGCAAGTGTTAAGATTGGGGAGGGGAGGTAAAACCATTACATGGTGATATAACTACATATATAAAGGTAAAAGGTCTCATACTTCAAAACGTAGCTCAATAATACCTTGAAGGAAAATACTGAATGCTGAAGCGCATTGAGCGTCACTGATTGACGGATATGAGGGCTATATAAGAAGCTACTATTATTATTATTATTATTATTAACATTTTCTAAATTTCCGTACTCGGGTTGTATTTTGCTGAATCCCGTAATTGAGTGAAGCAAATAATACAAGGCCCAGCTCGGAACAACGACGACGACGTCGACGACGACGACGACGACGACGACGACGTTCATTCGAACCACCACCACCACCACCACCACCACCACCACCACAAACCACCACCACCACCACCACCACCACCACAACAACAACAACAACAACAACAACATCAACAACAACAGCAACAATAAATTTCGTTCATTCGAAGTATTTTTTCGTTCCAAATCGAGGTATCGAAATCTTATGAGGGAAAGAAATAACATTTCGAGGTACCGAAACAATTTCCTTAAAAGAAACCAACCTTTTCTTTTATTGTTTTACCTGTCCCTTTAGGAAATGGAATTTAAGTTGGTTGAAAACACGCGTATATTCTATAAGAAGGACCCAGTGTGAAAACCTAAATGAAATTGCTTGCATCGGGTCTGGCACGGGAAAACAGTAATATTGATGAAATCATGACTTTACGTTTTGCATCTCAGGACATTATGGCTAAATAATTCACCCTGGTCTGTATTTGTGTTGCTTGAACCCAGTAAAGAAAACTTAGCACACAACTTCAACGAAATGAGGTCTACCAACGAACAGTTGATCAAATCCCACAGGTCATCGTACACCTAGAGGTCGATCGGAGTGCCTCAGGTGGTTTGTTCAAGAACACGCGGTATGCTTTTATCAATGTATTTATTTATTTATTTTTTGATTGTCTCTACAGTAACTGAGTATGTGGGCACAAGTAGACGTGTTTTAGTTGGTATCTCAATTCAGTTCTTCTTCGCCACTGGATTGACTCTCCTCCCGTTATTGGCCTACCTCATTCGCACATGGAGACTTCTTCAACTTTGTATAGCAGCCCCAACGACCCTTTACTTCTTACTTTACTTGTAAGTCGACGTAAGAAAAAGTGCACTGTGGCCTTTTCATACCTTTGTATGGAGCAGAGTTTCTGAGAAGATGAGATAACTATGGTGGCCCTGGAGGGACACCGAACATACATATTAACGTTAATATTTACGTAGTATTCACGATTTTTGCTCCAAATCGCAAATATTCAAGTACATATTTACGTAAATATTTGCGATTATTGTCTGTGTTGCGAATATTTACGTAAATATTTACGTAAATATTTGCGATTTATGCCCCAACCCACAAATAATTTTGTACGACATTCACGTAAATATTCACGATTTGTGCTCTAGGTCGCAAATATTTACGTGAATATTTACGTAAATATTCACGATTTGTGCCAGATTACGACTTGTGCCCAAATCGCAAATATTTAGGTAAATAATAACGTGAAAATTTGCGATTATTGTCCGTGTTGCGAAAATTTATGTTACAGTCCGCTCTTTTCATATTCTTGTTTGAGCAGCTACATGCCTGAGTCTGCCCGATGGCAGGTCTCTAAAGGAAGATACCGTCAAGCTGAGACCACACTCCGACAGATCGCTAAAGTAAACAAGAAGGACTTCCCTGAAGATGCATTCTCACCTCGAGCGATCCAAGCTGCCAGAGTAAGGCTTTTGTGTTAATAATTATTCCTTCGTGTGTTGTCTCTCTTTGGACTTCCTCAACAGTGAATTCAATCTAGTCTGGTTGCCTTTATAGTTGGTAATATTTTGTGATGTTTTTCTTTGCTCTTCTGCTACAATGGTGTTGTTTAATTTAAACTCAACATTTTGTTCAGCACTTTGGGGTGCGTCTCTACGTAAGGCAGTCTATAATTTGCACTAATATTATTATTCTTATAAATAGATTTTAAGACTGACTATTGAACCGGAAATTGCAAATGTTTATTTTATGTACAATATTTACAATTTGGAAATTTCATTGGTTCAAAACGAGTAGTTGTTTTTTACCGCACCCTTCTGATTAGTTAAAAAACTGTTAACTTAATTATTTGTAACCAATCAAAACCAGGAACAGTCGGTGTCAGGAGGACAGCAAACAGCAGCTGGACTTTTCAGAACTCCAAATATGTGTGCCAAAACATTGAATCTGATGTTTAACTGGTAAGAAAATGAATTGAATAATGCTGTTAATACAAACTAAACTAATGATACGAAAAAGGAAGAACATTCCTTCCTTATGAAAATATTCATAAACAAATACATGTAAACAAATAAATACTTAGATAAACAAATAAATGTTTTCTGACTGGCACCCCGAACAAAGATATTGACAAAATAGGAGACCACCAGCAAAGGGCTAGATAACTCAGTTTGTACAGCGCCGGCAACTGAATTTGGAGGTCGTTAGTAAAAAAAAAAAAAAATGTTCAACCCCAAATTATTTGAAATTTACCCAGTCACATACCCTTGTGGTTTATTACTGGACAAATAAATAAAACAAATAAGAAACAGGTGCCATAGTTTTTCCTCCGTAGATAACTAAAGTACTTAACTATATAACGTACTAGATCCCGCGTATTGTTTTTTGTCTTAGGTTCGTAAACAGTATGGTATATTATGGATTAGGTCTAAGCACGTCTAATCTTGGTGTTGATGACTACCTGGCTTCTGTCATTTCGGGTGTGATCGAATTCCCGTCTTATGTGTACTGTATTATTGCTATGCAATACGTTGGCCGACGCATCAATTTGAGTGGAAATATGCTGGTTGGTGGTGCAGCGTGTGTTATTACTGCTTTTATGGGTATGTTTTTATTATAATTTAAACGGACCATAAATTCACAATGTTGCCCCTTTCATAACAAACTTTGATGAAAAGAGATGATGCTTTGGGGAAGAGATTAATGTACAGTTTTCCGATCCTCCACTCTAGTCAGAAGTTCACAGTTGTATGGTGGCCCTGAAAGGACATCAAACATAATATTTACGTGAACATTTAAATATTCACGACGTGACCAAAATCGCAAATATTTACATACATATTTACGTTAATTTTACTTTAATATTTACGTAAATATTCGCGACACGGACAATAATCACAAGTATTTACATAAAAAGCGTGAATATTTACATAGTATTTACGTTATGTTTGATGTTCCTTCAGGGCCACCATACAGTTTTCTAAATATTAATTTGCCCTTTAAAAAGTCAGGTTGCACACGACGTTTACATGAATGGTTGTTTCCTGTTCTCGAGGAGTTTGATACAACAGCAGTTTTAAGCACAATTCAAAGTGACAGCCTGTCATTTCAAAGTTATTCCACCTTATACCAAGGAAGCTTTAAAGGATGAACATATTTTAGCTCCAAGCTTCGGTCGAACAGCTTGGAAGCATTTCGTTATGAGCAGCAAACAGCCGTTGATCGCTGCCCTAGTTCATCTAACACAGGTTTAGTACGCCAGATGTGTAACGTGAAGTACTCACAAACAATAATGATTGGTCAAACACACTTTGATAAGAACAGAGTGTTAGCATAGCCGTGATAATTGGTCCAAATTGTTACGGTTCGTGTGCCGAAAGTATAGTGTTCTATAATGCACACCTTTACGCAGCCATTTTTTCTTCTACGCGACGATTGTCTTTGGCAGAGATTTTGTCAAAACTTTTTTTTTTTTGGGGGGGGGGGGCGGCGGTGTCTATACAGCCGGAACTGCAGTAACCTTGCACAGTGACTGTTTGGGGGAGCTTGACAGTTTTACCTTGAGAACTGTTAGTCTGGTTCACGAAATGGGTATCACACCATTAAAAAAAAAGAGTTGCCGCCCCCATAAAAGTTTCTGCCGTAAAACTAGGTCCCCCCCCCGAATAAATAATAAAAATAATAGTAATACAAAATTGCTGCACCCCCCCCCCCAAAAAGGTGTTCATTATAAAACACCACACAAAAGAAATTTGCGTCCCACAAACGGCACCATAACTTTAAGCCAGAGTCGATCAATGACAAAAGTTCAAAATTGTCTATTAACATTTGAATACAAAAATAGCGCCAGAATTGACCCTATCACCGTTGCTTACTGGTAGAGTGCCCCAATGATTTAAGCCTCGTATATGCATGTGCACAAAAATCGTGCAAAACTACAGACCGTTTATCGTTTTAACATGTACTTATTGTCAAATAAAAACCAACAACCCATAATCGTAGTTTAAATAATCTTTAAAGTAAAACAGAAAAAGTTGAAACAAAATAATAACCTTTCCAATTACTAACTTAACAACACACATTGAAAATCTACCAAAAATAGTAGATTGTATTTTTAATTTATAAACCTAAAAACCAAAATAAGTACTTTTTGTATCCATCAGATATGGGGTTAGCGCGGACAATTATTGCGATGATCGGGAAGTTTTGCATTGCAGCTTCGTTTGCAATAATTTTTGTTGTCTCAGGGGAAATTTACCCCACACCTGTCAGGTAAGTTGTTTTTAATAAACTGTTTACTGAATCAACCGAATTACGCCAAAACCAAACATAGGCCACTCAAAATGGCTGCGGCAGGTACTAAACATTGAGCTCCATTATAAAAATAAACAAAAACTACTTCATCTATAGTAGGGTCATTATACAGTTTGACCCCCCCCCCAAAAAAACCCAACAAATTGTAATAAAAGGTTTTCCAACGGTTTCATGTACTATTGGACATCAAAAATAACATATTAAAAATCTAAGAAAAATTAATCAGAGTACCAGAAAGCTGTTTTTTCAATATGGCGTTAAAGATGGCCGCCAATATCCTAAAATGACTATAAGTCAATCATTATTCATCCTACAGTCGTAATGTTGGTGCCTATTCCCAGGTTTTAAGGGTCAGAGAACTCATTCAGACCAACAAAAGGGTCATTGAGTAATCAGGTAACCTTAAATTCCAAGATGGCGTCAAATGAACTAAAATGGCTACAAGTAATTTCCCATCACCATTGGAGTTTAATTTTTGGTGAGTAATCAGATAAACTAAAAATCCAAGATGGCGTCCAAAATGGCTGGAATAAAAGATTTCACTAAACGATAGTATGCATAGAATGAGTGTACCGACTAGTTATAAAAGATCATTGAAAACACTCGGCATGAATGAAGAAAAATTAAAAAGTTGCAAGTTTTGCAGTGTATCATGATTGGCGTGCAGGCAAGGGGAGGGTGAGTCGCTAGGTGTATGGGATACGTAATTGTATAGGAGTGGTAAAAGGGGGAGGGTTGTAAGGGAGGAAGGAAGGGGGATGTTTGAAAAAAATGGAGGTTGAGGGAGGTGTAGGAGGGGTCAGGGTGTAAATGAGGGGTGTGGGTTATGTTAGGAGAGGGAGAAGAGGGATGACATTGGTTGAAGGTGGTGGTATAAGGGAGGTTGTGGACGTGAGGGAAGGAAGGCTAGGAAAGGGACATGAGAAAAGTGATGGAGAGTGGGGAAAGGGGGTGATGGTATGAGTGGGGAAATGGTAAGGGGTGAGTAGTGAAGGAGGGAAGTGGTATGCTAGTAATAGAACTAAAAATGAGGCTTTGAATGACTATTTTTTTAATTAGTTTTTTATTATTATTTTTTAAAGGACTTTTTTCAGATAGGGGAATTATGAAGTGCGAAATAATAGGGATCTGCGACTGAATAAATATTGCTGACTAATACTAAGAACCTGACTAACTACACGGAACCTGAAGTATGAAATAATAAGGACCTGTGACTGGACAGTGGGAGGGGGGGGGGTTGTAAGAGTGGGGAAGTGGTGTGTAAAGGGAGGGGTGGGGTTATGTTATAAAGGGGTCTAAGTTAAGGGTGTAGGGTTACGAAAGGTGGAATAACAAGTGGGTGGGAAGGGGTTGTGTAACATGAACTACAGGAATGAAGCATAATGGTGGTGAATTGTAAACAAGAGGGCGGTGTGGTATAACTAGTCTTTATATCTTTCTTGACCCCTATAACCTAGGACTAGACCCCAAAATCACAACTCTAAGGTGACCAGTAAGTATGTGTCATTGAAGTGATAATTGTCGGCTATTTTGAACACCTTTGGAATTCAAGCTTACCTGATTACTAAATGACACTTTACTGGTCTTAGTGTGTTTCCTTGACTTCTTAAAACATAGACATTTTACTCAATTTACTGCCATTTAGGATGCCATCTTGGATTTGCAGGTTACCTAATAACTCAATGAAACTTTCATTGGTCTTAATGTGTTTCGTGACCCATAAAACATAGATGTAGACATCTAAATTGAAACTCTAAGGTGAATAGTAAAAGACTTATAGTCATTTTAGTGTATTTTAATGTATTGGCAGCCATCTTGGATTTTTTAGGTTTTTACTGGTCTTAATGGGATTCTTGACCCCCAAAACATGGTTGTAGACACCAAAATGATGACTCTATATAGGGTAAATAACAAATGACTTATTGCCATTTCATGTAATGGCGGCCATCTTGAGAATAACAACTTTTCTATGCTCCGAATTTCTTAGGCTTTTAATATCTTATTCTTGATGGTCTCTACCATAATCCGTTAAAAAACCTTTTGTTACAATTGGTTTTTTTTTTTGGGGGGGGGTTGAGGTGTATTTTTTCATAAATTGACCCTACTACTAACGAAGAGCTAAACTCAGTAAGCCTATAAGTGACAGAGGGTACTAGGCGTGTCAATGGCAAAACCATGTTCCACAAAGCTTTATTTTATTTTCCTTTTGTTAGGAGAGAGCAGGTGATATTTATACATGCTGCAGGTAACGTTCGTACATGAAATAGTGTACACAACTTGGTAATTCAGCCTCCACAAGTTATCGTTTGATCATTTCAATGACAATTAAGATTTATAAACTCATTTAAGTGTATTTCTCTACTCAGGAGTGCTGGTATGGGGCTGTCATCTACTGCAGCCCGTATCGCTGGTATCCTGTCCCCGTTCATGTTGGAGTTAGAGTCCGTATGGAAACCACTCCCCTTCATCTTGTTTGGGGGACTCTCCATAGCTGCTGGGCTTCTCGCCCTTCTGCTTCCAGAGACAAAAGATAAAATACTTCCGGAAACATTGGAAGAGGGAGAAGCATTTGGAAAGTAAGTTTTCCTGTCGACTCAGTAGTTTATATTTTGGAGTTGGAAATCTTAATAACATAAAATGGGTGATTATTGAGGTTGTCGGTTCTATTCTGTCCAAATTATCTGATTCTTTTTCAGTAACTGAAAAACCGCTAATATCACAGACTGGGTTAGCTATTATTTTTTCAATTTGGTAAAGGCTCAAACAATGTATAAATAGCAACATTGCTGCTCTTCGAGTATCAGATTGCCAGGTTCGTTTGTTGCCTAATTTACCCGTAAATTAAATAGCTATTTCTATAGATTCGGAAAAAGTTAGGGCTTTCATTTAAGGTATTGCACAAAAACATCTGCCTATGATTGGTGGTTGTTATATGCAGTATCTGAATTGGCGGCTACAGTTACGGCTAAGGCTGTTGCTGAGGGTGTTGCTATGATGGCGAGGAAATCTAGCCATAGCCGTAGCCAACTCAATGCCAACTAATCAGGGACTAACTTACTGGGCCAATTAGTAAAATGCAGCTACAAGATACAAAGTTGCGGCCTCAAGATACTAAATTGCAGCCACGAGATACTAAGTTGAAGCCCCAAGATACCAAACTGTAGCCCCCAAAGGTATTAAGTTGAAGCCCTAGATACTAAATTGCAGCCCAAGGTATTAAGTTGCAGCCACCAGATACTGAGTTGCAGCCACCAGATAGTAAAATGCAACCGCAAGATACTAAGTTGTGGCGGTGCCGTGAAATACGTCACAACACTAGTCAAGTAGCACGAATCGGGCTCCATCGATATTTATTATGTTTAAAAAAAAATCGGCCTCAAAATGGAGCACATGGTTGTTATTGGGGGACGTCCCCGTTTTATTGTTTAATCGTTTAGTTCTGCATACGGTGTATTACTGTATTGGTTGTTCGAGGAAAGCACATCGAGATGACACTTTTAAGATTAGAGCCCGATAAAAAAACAACACGTTTTAGTTGTTCAAACTGGTGCTTTCCAAATTATTGTCTCTTAACACAAATAATGAAAAGGTTTGTCACATTTTCCGTTCCAAGGAGAGTAAAATTTAGTTATTTTTTTTAGTTTCCAGTTAACATGTCATAAAACCAATACAGACTGGTGGAAACAACATGTACACATTATTATTTTAATGTTTCAATTCATTTCAATCTAAGTAAGCAACGGGGACTTAGGCGGTCTTCAACTATTTGATGTGACAGTATTTTACAGGCAATTGTTTCTCTTGAGGGTCGTTACTGGTACACTTTTAAATGAATTAACTTTCAGATTCATATTGCAATATTTACCGATGTACCGTGACTTCGAGGTGACTATTTTGTATGTATTTTAACAGGCCCAAATGCATGGGAGGCGGCAAAGAAATCGATGACGATATCGCTATGTTGCCATTCAACCTACCAGTACTTCCAAGCAGGGTGAAAATAACAACGCTTACGAATCTGAGAAACCGTAGCATCGGCATTGTCGTCGCTGTGAACACAACAATAGGAAATTTCCAACATTTGGAGTGAGAGAAAAACAACAATGATAATTGTAAAAACTGCTTCAGTCCTTTTCAAACAAAACAATAAGCCAAGATACTTACTGCTGATTTAGTTTTTTTGAAGTAATACATGAAGAGTTTGTCTAAAATGTTGCTCTCGGAGAAGGTGAGACTTGAAAAGGAGAGCAGGTTAATCAACTCAGGGAGTAGAGAGAGTTTGGATTATTAACCCTATATATCAGGAGCGGAGGGGTAGGGGCATCCCATCACTGCCAAATTTACTGACTTTTCAAAATATACATTTAGAGTCACATTGTAAAAATTGTTTTTATAGGGGGTCAGCTGTTACCGTGGTAACCATTTTCCCCCATTTTTGTGATTTTATTTTGCTTTTTCGACAAAATCTCCAATTTTGTACCCCCACCCCCTCCCCCCAAATAAACAAACAAAAAACAACAACATTAATAAACAAATAAATAAATAAATAAATAAATAACCAAAAAAACGATTTTAAAGGGGTTCAAACTAAATCAAGTTTTGTATCAATGGAATAGTTTTAACATGCTAATTTTCATTGGAATAGTTTCAACATGCTAATTTTCATTGGAATAGTTTTAACATGCTAATTTTCATTGGAATAGTTTTAACATGCTATCTTTTAATGGAATAAGTTAAACATGCTAATATTTAACGGAATAGCTTTAACATTCTAATATCCACTTGAATAGTTTTAACATGCTAATATTCACTGGAATAGTTTTAACACGCTAACATTCACTGGAATAGTTTTAACATGCTTATATTCAACGGACCAAAAAACAAACAAAAAAACAATGTCTATATAATACATAATAAGCCCGGTGCAAATGAAGTTAATATGACTTTTGGTCCAGCATTTTGTTTGACCAAAAATTCTTGTAAAAATTCATTGCTTCTGAAAGAATATCATAACTTCGTGTCAATGTATTTATTGTCATAACTAACAATACGGCTGATACATTTGTTTAAAAAATTACGCTTTTCCAATTTCAGAAAATATTTTGAAAGTTTTTCTCCATGCTCCATCCAACTGGTCTTTGTCCATTGTTTTCTTACGCAAGTGGATGAGGTCAGCTTGTTTGTTATTCAGAGCTACAATCCCGGCCAAAATGCTTGGGCCACCCGTTCCTGACGTTACAATAACCAAACAATAACCATGCCCTGTCTCACAATAAACATTCTCTCCCCCGTCCCCCGTCCTCCCGCTCAATGTTGACTGGAACGCAGAAGACCGTGCAACAATGTGATTCAACATTGAAAGGGGGCAGGGGGGCCCAACGAGATATGGCCGGAATTGTAGTGCGCTGCGCATCGTGCAAGGGAACGATAGAAACATCCACTGTAGACCGTGGGCCGTCCGGTCGTATCTTACAGTCTTGTTCTTCAACGGGGTCTACTCAGTAACCACTCAAAATGGAAGATAATAATACAAAATAACACTTTTTGCTTGTTCCCGCGCTCAAATGTTGCACATTATTTCTAAATTTGAGGACAAACATCGCCCTAAATTGTGCAAAGATATACGGTGATCGAGCCAGCGTGACTAGGTTGTCCAATGAAAATAGGTCTTTCATCCTAAGTTGACCAATCAAAATTGGTCTTGTGTATACGTGCGGATGTACGAAGCGACGAGTTGCTAAGTATTATGTTTAAGCAAAGCGCATTTACAAATTTGCTCAATTTGAATAGTGCGCTGCTCTTTGTGCGGTTCTCAGTCTGGTTCTGCGTTATGAGATAGGGCGCTCAATCTTCAGATTGAGCAAAATTGTGCGCAATCTGGATATTGTACAAGTCCATAAAACGCGCTCTACATAAACACACAGTATCAACAAGCTGATCGTCATGTTGTCAAAATCAAAACATGGCCGAAAAAGACAGCGAGGAACACTCAAATTTACGGTGTTATGCCCATTTGTGTGAAAGTAATGAAGCCGTAACACCTATGACCGAAGTATCGTGGACAATTCAGACGCTGTGTATATATTTGGAAGGAATTGGACGGGAAATCAGCTGAAATAGCGAGGTGTTTCTTAGATAGAGCTGTGCTGTGATAGTCAAACCCAACGGCAACGATGGTGGGTTTCGTCGGAAGTGCTACCAATATTTCACACTCACAGATGCTTCAAAGCACTTGCGAAGCTGACGCGAGTCAAAGAACCTGTGCCTGCTGCTGAAGGTTAGAGAATTGTTTTAAGTTGTTTATTGAACATTCGTTAGTGTGTATGACTCCCTATAATTATTATAATTAAAAAATAGTGAATGATCACGTAGCGTAGAAACCGGTAAGATTAGAATGGGTACATGGTTAATAATGGACACCAATATTAGTAATTGTTAGTAGAAATAAATATCGTCAGCCCATGTGGCGTTGTTATTTTAAACTGGCTCTGTTTGAGCCAATGTTTTTCAGTTCACAAAAAAGTGAATTCATGCCGTGTTTAATTTTCATAACATTCTTGTTTGGTTAGCCCCTACCATAAATATACTCCTAGAATTATGAGGTTCCATGAACCTCATAGAGGTCCATGTACAAACTACAATACAAAACTTTTTTTCATTTACGTTTCTGCACCTGGAGTTCTCATTTGAAATCGGATCTCGCCAAAATTAGGCTCTACGTGTTCTTTGGAATCTCATTGAGCGTTGCATGGGTCAAGAAAATCCACTCCGCAAATTTAAAACTGTTAAAAAGCAATAAATTCTTACCGTCATTCCCAGTCCTCTTCAAACAGTGTGAGTGTTATAACAAATATGGCGCTGGAGTCACATGATGTGTGTACAAAACCAACCTACAGTTGCCGGGACCAGCGTTGCTGCGCGCGGAGTACCAGTTTGTTCGGTAGACCTTTGCGAGCACAGCAAGCGCCATATTTGTTATAACACTCACACTGTTTGAAGAGGACTGGGAATGACGGTAAGAATTTATTGCTTTTTAACAATTTTAAATTTGCGGAGTGGATTTTCTTGACCCATGCAACGCTCAATGAGATTCCAAGGAACACGTAGAGCCTAATTTTGGCGAGATCCGATTTCAAATGAGAACTCCAGGTGCAGAAACGTAAATGAAAAAAAGTTTTGTATTGTAGTTTGTACATGGACCTCTATGAGGTTCATGGAACCTCATAATTCTAGGAGTACCATAAATAGTGCCAATACGCTGGACTTCCTCCGCTTCTTGGCCTTATGGCTGCGCCCATGTAATTTCCGGAGGTGATATTATTTTTTGGATAGAAACCCACAAATTTATGCCAAGATTTTTCTGAAAATGTGTGCGCTCGTTTGGTGTAATTTTATGAAAAAACTTGGAGCTGGCAATCGCTAAATCGTCGGCGCCATGATTTTAACATTTAAACCGAACCATTGGAAATCAAGCCAGTTTGAAATAAATTATTCAATTGTAGTGGCTTAAGACTTCCATAAAATGGTCCCCACCATGCATAACAACGGTTATGTTTATTTATAATCATTTACATTTTAAAAAACACCATTGGTGCCTTCAAAAAGTATTAACTAAAGCGGGACTTAATTTTGTTATTTTATTTTTGTTTTCACACCAGGTATCAGTGAAACGTCTCACACCAGAGAAGAGAACTTGCAGCCTGCTGAGAAGAGAGTTAGAATGCTTCGGTCAAGATCTTCTTTGAAGAAAGAAGGAACCTTTCCATCTCATATATACCACCATTTTTTGGCTCCAAAACCACTAAAGAGCATCTGTGTGTTTTTAGTATCAAATTACCTGGTTAGACCCTATGCACTACTCGTGTCGACTTGACCAATGTAAGGAATGCCCAGGTCGTCTCGTGTCAGCCCGGACGGAAATGTTTAAACAAAAGAGGGCGCTACACAAGTTAACCGTTAAACACTATTTGAGAAATTAGAATTAGCTGTTGCAAACTGCTTACCAACCAAAAGGACCTGTAGTATAAATGCAACAAATTAGTTAGTGGCCTGACGGCCTGTATTTCCACTTGACTGCTTTTGTCCCCCTTGCATGCATGTATGTGTGTTGTCTTGTCATTTAGCCTTCAAGAAAGACTCTGCTAGGGTCGAAACGTCAGGCCACTAACTAATTTTTTGCGTTAAACAATATTTCACAGGTTTCTCATCGGGGAGATCTTCGGAAGCGTGAAAGGGGAATTAAAGAAATAAAAGTAATTGAATACGGAGCTTAAAAGTTAAAATGAATATTTGGGGGGTTTTGCTCGACGTAGATTCAATTAAATTTACAATTGAACTTAGATTAATTTCAAGTTCATTATCCAAAAATCTTATCTTTTTTGTGCATGACCAATATTGTGTCATTCCTTGGTAAGTTAAGTTTTTTTAAGGCATTTGATTGGGATAAGTTACATACCATCTTGTCCCTTATAAAATTAATTAGTATGAAAAACACGTTTTTTTTAAATGACGTCATCAGATGTCAAGTTTATACAGTAATTCAAACTTATTACTTACAAAAATCATATCTCCTGAACCACATGTCATAATGTCGCAATGTTTGTGCTGTCTTGTAGCTTACAACACTTGTAACATTTTGTTTAAACAAATAACCCCACTTTGACCTTAACTTCCGGTCCAAACAGGAAGCTCAAAACTGTAAAAAAAAATATATCTTTTGAACCACATGTCATAAAGTCGTAATGTTTGAATTGTTTTGTAGCTTACAACGTTAGCGACATTTTATTCAAAAAGATGACCTCACTTTGACCTTTCCTGCCGGTCCAAACGGGAAGTTCAAATCAAAAATTATATTTCCTGAATTACATGTCTTAAGGTTATAATTTTTGTGCTGTCTGTTAGCTTAATACACGATTGACATTTTATTTAAAGTATGACCCCACTTTGACCTTTTCTTCAGTCCAAACAGGAAGTTCAAATGAAAAAACTGATTGTAAGAGGTCTAAAGCGTGGTTTGGAATTACGATGTGGTTTTCTTTGAGTAAAATCATAAGTATGATGTACTCTTTCAGAATGTACGTCCGATGATGTCACCGTTTGAAAGAGTGCCCTCTAGCGACAGGCTTGATGAAATATATCCGATATTTCATTGTTCATGAACTACTCAGGATAAGGTGATAATCTTTGTAATATTTTGGAAGTAATTTATAACCAATGTCACATATTTTCTTATATCCATGACCCTAATTTAAATTTCCTTCTGGTTTAAACAGGATGTTCAAATTCAAAACATTGATACAGAGTTATTTTAGGTTTTAACAAAACTTACACATAATTTTAACCGAAACCCCTCTGTGTTCGTTTTTACGAACACTTGATTTCTAGTTTTCTTTGGCTTTGGCTTTGCCTTTCCACCCGATGGATTACCACCGGAGGCAGAGATCGAAGTAGACGGGCCAGCAGTTGACACCGTGCCGCTTAACTCGAAGTCCGAAGGGTCGTCGAGTAGGCCTATAATATTTGAAGATAGCTGTCTAGACATCGTCAAATTTTACCGGTCACAAAAATGCACTGAGGGGGAGGATTCCTTTTAACAACGAACTCTCTCAAGTGTGACGACGAAATACCGGTGGCAGGTGCAATCTCACATAGTGTGGTTATGAGGTAGAATCTCGTGAGGGGATAGACTTGAACCAAGTCTAGTGAGGGGACTGTAAGCGATCGTGGTGACTTACTCTTCGTTCCTGCTGTGTATCGTTCAGTATTCAGCTGTGTTTATGCTGAACAATAATTGACACTATGACGACGAAGTTACATAAGTCTCTGGTTGTGTGCTGTTTGGTAGCCTCATTTCTGACTGGTTTGTTCATAAACTACCCACTAGCCTCACCAGTTTCGATCAGACATACTCATCTAAATACTAGCAGAACCGGAGTTACACCTGGCCCGATCATACAAACATTCGAAACCACACAGGCTATTAAAGGTAAATCAATTCTAATTAACTCAGTCATGTTTCATCTGCACAGTGTCTTGGTCTACTAGGGACACACCGGCTTACTGTTTACCTAATTTAGTAATGTGGAATCACAGACAATAATTTTTAGATGGTTGCTGTAAAAATAAATCACAAAAATATCACGTAATTAACGAAAAATATGAAGAAACAAAAAAACGCGGTCAAAGTACGCTTTTCCAGCCATTGCATCTGTCAAGTTTACGTGACATTGTTGTAAGTAGATTGGTGTTTCATGCTACTTCGCTTCGCCCATACGCATGAAAAGCAGTTTAGTGTTAATGGACACGCCATAATAAAGGAAAATGAGGCAATTGGATTTGATTCAAATTATTTATTTACAACATGGGATAATGGTGGGATCACAAACACCGAGTCTTAAATTTGTTTATTTTTTTTTTCAACTTACAATTGCTGTACGAATATGTAAGCTTCAAAGTTAAAGATATACACCAACACTGGATCATCTGATCCTCATGCATCACTCCTGGTCATCTGACCAACAAGTTTCTCTTCTTATTTTAAAACACACTATACCGATCATCTGACCATATCGGATCATCTGATCCTATACTTCGTTCGTGCACAATTTCAATGAATTTATTTAAGTACTGTTGACTCTCTAACCATAAACAACATTTAAAACTCAATTCGACTAGACACTTAGTCGTTTCGGAATCATCTGCTCTTTACATTGTTAATGCAGAATTTCTGTCGTTAGAAAACTGAACGCTGTGAGACTCTCCTATGTTCCCGGCTTGTTGAAACTGCATTAAGCGGGCGAGCCATGAATTTCATTGGATAGACTTCTACGGGAAACGTCGTTATCTTTCTTTACAACGGGTAGACATGATGTCTGGACATTTGCTGGAAGCAGAAAAGCAAATAAATGGCCGCTTTTGGGCCGCCCGAGTAAAATCTGCTTGTCCGGTATCGAAAAAGCAGAAAAGTAGAACGCACGATTGTCAAAACTTTCGATCCATTTTTCTGCTTTTCTCAAAAGAGAAAAGCAGGTGGCCAATTTTCGGGCACCAGAGTAAAAACTACTTTTCAGGTAGCAGAAAAGGAGAAAATGAAAAAGTCAAAATCTTCAATCTACTTTTATTCTATTCTGATAGCAAAAAGGCAGGTGGCCACTTTTCGTCCGCCAAAATAAAGAGGAAAAGTGAAATCTGCTTTTCTGGTAGCAGAAAAGCAGAAAAGTGGAAAATGCATTTTCATAAAACGTTCAATCTGATTTTCAGGTAGCAGAAAAGTAGAAAAGTGGAAAAATTCATTTAAAAACAACGTTAAATCTGACTTTTAGCTATTCTGATAGCAGATAAGCAGATGGCCACTTGTCGTCCTTCATAGTCGTCTGTATGTACCGTACATGTTAGGGTTGTACAACGTAATTGAAGTGTAGATCGATGTACTAAAATCAGGCCAAGCTGCGGAATCGCATTGTCTCTATAAGAGGGAAAACAATCCAAAAATCCCAAATTCGTTCAAAATTGCCTGTTATCTATTTGCCTGTTGGATCATCCTTTAACCCTGTGTGACACCATCTGATGGTTATAATGTCGTGAGACATGATCGACCGGATGGTCGACATGGTGGTAGTGTATGTACATGTATGTATATTAGAAACACTCTTCTCTTTAATGAGAGGTTTGATATTACCACTTTAAAAACACCTGTTGAGGCAGCTTGGATCGATTTGAAAATGAATAGTAATATTTTATTTTGCTGCATGTAAATAGACCACCGAATGCTAACTGTGAATATTTTAATGAGATCCTTGACACGCCAGACAACGCTTCATTGGAAGGTTTAGATTTTGTTTTGTTGGGTGATCTTAATATTGATTAACAATAATCCCATTCACCTGATTGAAACTTTATTCTTCAACAACTGGTTACGAAACATACTCGGGTAACTTTCCTGGCTCTATACCTGAGAAACATAAACTGTGCGATGTGGCTAGGATCACACATAGTGACCTCTACATGGTCTACACTTGTATTGTTGTTGATGGTTATAAAACACAAAACTATTAAGTTTAGAGATTATAAACATTTCAGTGAAGATGTGTTTTTGGAAGATGTTAAAGTTTCTATTGTTTTTTAAAAGTTTCAGGGTAACTATTCAGATAATGAAAGTTTATGGACTACTTGGCGTAATGAGTTTATTAAAATCTGTGACAACCATGCATGCCCCACTTAAAACAACTAGAGTTAAAGATATGATATTGTTAAACTTATGTACAAAAGAGATTTATTAAGTCTCGATCAATTCGTAATGACTGTTCTGACACCTTGATCGAGTACAGAAAAACTAGAAATCTTGTGACTTTATTGATCACGAAGGCCAAAAGTGAGTTTTATAACCAGGTTTCAGCCAACAGTTAGATCCAAAAATGTTATGGGAAGAAATCCAAAAAGTTACAGGTAATAATAAGTATAATAATGGCACACATCCTGATCTTAATTCCACTGAAATTAATGAATTCTTCACTGGTTTGTGTAAAGAAATAGCCGATTCTTTGACTAAAACACCTTTGGATTGGAAGAATCCAAAGTACTCATACAAATTGACCTTCATCCCTGTGCAAGAAGACTCCCGTTCCGAGCTCTATCTCATCTGAGCATAGGGCTTAGTGACAGCAATCTTGACAGCTTTGACTTTGACACTCAGTCTAGCTGCTCAGTTTGTATCCAAATCACTTCGTTATCTAGTCAATGTCTCTCTTAAAAAATTCCGGATGATTAGAAATTTGCTCGTACGACCCCAATTTACAAAGGTAAGGCTTGTAAAAAGACCATGGGTAACTATATTAGGCCTATCTCAGTTGTTTGTTATGTTGCCAAAGTTATTGAGAAAGAAGTTCAAGCTCAACTGCTTAATTACCTCTCACCACAGATGACATGATTACTGTTGATCAATTTGCTTTCCTTAAAAAAACATTCCACCCACACTATATATAAGTCTTCCTCGTGTAATTGGATATTTCCAAGTGTTTTAATATATACTATTTATCATTACCATTACCAGGGGCAGCCATGGAAGACTCAACTTCCCGCCCACAGGGCAGCCATGGAAGACTCATTCTTCCCGCCCAATAATACCATTACCAAGGGCAACCATGGAAGACTCAACTTCCCGCCCAGTAAACAACAAAGACACCTTATGAAAGAATAAACTTCCGGTGTAATTACATTGTGCACAAACTTAGGTATAGTGAAATACCGGCAAAATTACAGTGAAATATAAGGTTGGTTGAAGGGGATGGCTTTGCAACCGTTTATCGTAAAGCTTAGTCCAAAACGGAAATATAAAGGGTAAAACCTCCTCTTTCGACTCGTAAAACATTGGTTTCAAATGAAATATGTTTTGCCACGTCTTTTGGGGGTTCATTCGTACAACTGCGGTCACATTTCCTATGGAGAGTGCTACAAAATTTGTCTTTTTTGTCGCATGAGGGCTCTTAATTCGACCATAAGTCAACAAGCCGACGGCTGATTCCTTAGTCCTAAACGGATTTGGAAAGTTTACTAACTGACCAACACAGTGCTCTAACAAATTTTGTGATTGGACAAATTTTACCAACGTCATTTTTGAGTTGAACTAAAGACCAATGAAAAGTTATTTTACATCTTCTAAAAAGAATACATATGTAACCCCAAAACACTAATAAGCCATAGGCCTACGCCGGACGGCATTGTAAATATACATGTTTACTGAGTATAAGGCATTTTATCATTTATTGATGATAAACTGAATTATCATGATTTATTACTTTTTAAATTAGATAAATATGGTATTTGTAACATTGAACAAAAATGGTTCAGGAGCTATCTCTCTAAAAGAAAACAAGTTGTGCAATGAAGTAACTTCTCGGCCAAATGAAATTACTGGTGGTGTACGTGCCTAAAGGTACCTTTTGGGGCATATCCTTTTCTTAATCTTCATTGATGACATAACTCAAACTATTAATTCCAAATGTGCATGTAATATTTTTGCTGATGATGTGGTCATTTTGTAGACCATTGTGACCTGTGACATCCATGTTTACAAAAGAGCCACAAAGCCTGGACTTCATACAGGCACAGCTTGTACACAGATCAATGCAAGAATACAACAAATCTTATGTTTTATGGAGATTGCACTGTCTGATTTTTCTCAATTTTTGATATGAAGAAAGGGGGACATCTCAAAAGCTGTGTAGCTGTTGCTTTTGTAAGTCTTGAATTTATATGAAAGTTATGACACAAAATGTAAATTGCCCATTATGGCCTGTGCTACCTCCATGGTAGTATTATGGAGGAAGAATTGGTTTAGTAATATCTTGCCCGTCAGGAAACGCATTATAATGTACAAGGTCACCACTCTGTAAACGAAGGTAACACGGTCTACCACAACAAGGAAGAATGTTACTGATATTAATTAACGAAGTGTTGCAATCTAACATTGATAGCATCAGTACATGGTATGAATGTAACCGTCTTCGCATTAATCCATAGAAGACTTAAACTATGCTTTTAAAATGTTCTCGTATTAATAAAGATAATTTGAATGCTTTTTTTAATATTAAGAACACCCCTCTCGAACAGGTGGAAAGAGTCAGGTACTGTTAGGGGTTGATGTGAATCTTACCTGGTATCGCATGTCAGAAATGCATGTAAATCGGTTGCTTTTAAGACCCACTCTCTCAGAATACTTAGACACACCATTAACAAATGGTCACGCAACACTCTGTACAAAACGATCATTCAACCATGTTTTGACTACGCTAGTTCTGTCTGGGGAATTCTTCTTTGAACAACAAAGGCCCTTCTCTGACTACAAAAAAGAGCTGCTAGGATTGATGCTGATGATTTTGATTACTCTCAAGGTGGGGACATCGTTAGGGCACTTTCTTGGCAGACCTTTGAAAAAAGCAGGGAATTTTACTTAGCCTGTATTATGTACAAATATGTTTATGGGCTAGCACCCTGATCGTCTTTGTGACAACATTGACATGTATTTTGATATAGACACGGCTTCAATAGAAGGAACGCCGATTCTCTCAATGTTGTTGTTCTTAAAGGAACATTACAGAATTGGTAATTGTAAAATATACTTTTGATTACAGATTTACATAAAACTTACACGGTCTAATGATGATGATAGAAGAAAACATCCCTTGAAATATTTCTGTCTGAAATGCCATATTTGATGAGAAATGAATAAACTAACTTTCCGATTGGAGTTTATCGCTCAGTGAGCGTTATATTCATTTGTTGAATATGATTTCATGCAAATGTGTAATCGGTTTTTCACTATTTTCTCGTGACCCAGACGGCCGATCGATCTTAAACTTCTACAGGTTTGTAAGTTTATGTATATGGTGGATTACATAAAGTGCTTACACTGCCAGCAACTGTTTTGTTAGCAAAAACCAATTCTGTAATGTTCCTTTAAGCCAAATGTTGAATGCTTTAAAGGGAAACACCGGCTTCGTTGGGCTATTTGGGCCAAAAAATAGACTAAAAACATGATTCCATAGTTCTTCCTGGATTGGAGAAGAATATGGTTCATAAAAGAAACCATTGGCCGTTTTCGAGCATTTAAAACAAAAGTCACGGGATTTCTCCGAAATCACGTTGTGGTTCGGATAAGTCACGTGATCTTCAGAGTTAGTTTTACTTCCAGCCGTATAAACGTAAATTATTGAAACAAATTGAAGTTTTTTTTTTTTTTACAATTATTAATGAGTATTTTTACAAAAAAGTATTCAGAATGTATTCAGATTATGGATACAAGTTGTAAATAATGATGAAAAATCGAACGTAAGATTCGCATAAGAGAGTCCGTGCAACTGCAACGGAAGCGTTACGGCGCATCAGCGTGGGGAGCTAGCGGGTAAAACCTTGGGGGCATGTCCCGTACAGCCGGTGCCGTGTCTCGTGGGGCCGGCGAGACAAACCACGGGGCATGAACTCGGAGCTTGTGTAGTTTGTTCTTTTTTGTACATGTATAAAGTTCATGTATTGTGTTTTTTCTTTGCTATATTCTACTGGGGTGTTTTCCACTGTTTGTTTATTTTGTTAGTTTGTTGCTTTTTTTTAATTTTTTTTTTAAAAACTTTTTAACAGGACCATGTACAACAGCCTATGAGCTGATTTTTGTATCCTGTATATTGAAATATGTTTAAAAAAAATATATAAATAAATAAATAAATCATCCTTTTTAACCCTGCGTGACACCGTCTCAACCCTTTGCTGTGTTGCAAGGATGAATTAAATACGGACAAACGACAAGGCTTGACCGGGCTTGACCGGGCTTGTGTTACATAACCTTGTGGTCTTTGGTAAGAGAGGTATGAGCACGGTAGTGAAATCGAAACCCGACCTTCAAACTATAATAGTGTGGTAAGCCTATTTCAAGCCTATAAGCACAGAGCCTAACACTGTCCATAGCGTTGCAGAGCAATATTGACTTAGGTTTTACGCTATTGTTTCTAGTTATTTGGAAAAGTTTGAAACATCACATTCGAACACAGACATCGTGTGGGAGCAAAACATGAATACATTCTCCTTAATGAAGTAAAAGAAGAAACAGAACAAAACAAAATAGAACTAACTCTACTTAGATTACACTGTAATTACATCCCATAACAATAAAAACGTTGCCTTTGAAAGCCACTGAAATAAACATTTAAACATGTTGAATAGAAATCATCAGTAAACATGTGAGATTACTTTGTATCAAAAATATAACCATGGTGTAAAGGTTCAGGTTCGTCTTACATTCCCTGTAAATTGAAAGGCGTGTTTATTTTAATACTGTACATGTGTATAAATATTTGTCAATTCTCATTTAGATAAACGTGTACAATGTAAATCGACCACAGACAGGCTTAACGGTATAAATATTAAAAGGCTAGGGCAAACGTTTTACATGTGGACAGTATCCTCAGACCGTTTGCCATCAGCGCTCCTAGTTACATTCAGGACACCAATGATGTCCTTCGCAAACTCAAGTTCACTGGCGATAGTCCTGCCAATACCATACTAGCCACCATGGATGTGGCATTACTGTACACCAATATACCCCATGCTGATGGACTGCAAGCCATCCGTAACGCCGCCTTAGACGAAACTGTCAGTAACAAAACTTGCCAACTCACAAATTATTGGCGGACCTTGAACACCGATTCCTACAGAACCAACTCGTCACACACCCCTTCTATAATTATGTCCGCTACATTGACGACATGGACACACGACAAAGACCCCCTCGAACAGTTTCACCATGATTTTAACAACTTCCACTGTTAAAAACAAGAACAGCACAAAAGAATAGCCATTGCACTAGTTAATTTTTTTCAATGTCCACACTAAAACGCACTATTAATTGTTAGGCTAAACTGTGACAATTTCCGTGACAAGTTCTAAATTGTTTATCATAATTGTAAAGTTGGAACTTGTGAAGCACATATGTTACTCTCTAGCAGTTAAGATTTTACATTAAGCATTTGCCCCTTTACATGTAAAGCTGTCGCTGTCTATGGATTAATTCCCAGATATTTCACTAAACCCATCAGAATATACACTGATTTCCTCTCAATTTTCTTCACTTGAGTTTTTTGAGTCAGACATGCTTGCTTCTTGTGAAATACCTGCAGCGACTGAATGCGTGGTCACGCTTCCACACTCAATCAGTCGCTGCAGATATTTCACAAGAAGCAAGCATGTCTGACTCAGAAAACTCCAGGCGCTGTAAAGCCCGGTTCATACTTCCTGCGAATGCGAAGCGAATATTGTCGTCACAACTTTTTTTCTTACGGATAGGCATTTTTGAAAGTAGCCATATATGTCAAAGTACGTCGGATGCTGTGGACGCGCATTTTAATTGGATCTCAACCATTCTGATTCGCTGCTTGGTTTACAGCGCCGTGTACGCAGTAATAGCCAATCAGATAGAGTTTGAAACCACCTTTCTGCGATGAGAGGGATCAACCTCTATTTTAAAGCGCGAACGAAAATAATCTTTCTTCACACGTTAACTTTAACCGGTCTTTTGATTTGTATTTAAATTCCATTACAAAGGAGAGAAAGTGTTATATAATGGGTGATTTCAACCTCGAGTTTCTCACATGCTCTGAACACCAACCCACAGAATGATGTTATCAATGCTGTCTTTTCTTATGGCCTTCGTCCATTAATCGACAAACCCACACGCATCTCGCCACGCACTTCCACGTTAATTGACAACATCTTTAATAACTCTGACCTCGATGTTTCTTCAGAAATACTCTACTCGGATATTTCAGATCATTGTTCCCTGTTTCAGGTTAATAAATCATCTAGTCAGTGGACTTATGGTCGAAAAAGTTTTCCCATGCAATTGTCTAAGGTAAAGTCTCAGCAGAAGACCTTCATTAAAAGGGATCAATCCACATTCCATCAACGCCACAAGTCTCTATATACTCCTTTCAACCTTTTCTTCTCTTCACAATGCTCAGTTTCCTTACACTGTAAATCCAACAGAATTCAACCGTGGATCAGCCACAATCCAACTATGAACAATGAGCGCAATCACAAGACCTTTCGTACTGCTACCATCCGGAATGCAAAGCAAAAGATCATAATGGCCTCAAGCTCGATTCTCGTAAGACATATTTTAAACAGTCTTTGCGGGAAATAAACAACATTTTTGGTAAGGGTAAAAAGACGCCTGCTCCTGACAACTTCACCGATGGAGAGCGTCTCTTCTCAAGTCCTCCTGACGTTGCCAATTCCTTCAATTCCTTCCTTACTAATTTAGGTTCTTCATTAGCTAACAACATCCCACCAACTGACACACACTTTTCACACTATTTACACAACCCAAACTCTTCTTCTTTTTTTCTTACTCCTACATGTTCTCAAAAATTATCCGTGTTGGCAAGGAACTTAAAACCAGCGCTAGTTGTGGATTTGATGATATTAGTTCGACTGTTATAAAATCGGTTATTCCCTTTATTGCCGAACCTCTTTCTCACATCTTTAATCTTTCCTTTTCCACAGGCTGTGTTCCTTCTAATCTTAAAATTGCTAAAGTTATCCCGGTCTTCAAATCGGGTGACGCTCATAATTAACATCGGCAACTGCAGACCTATTTCTATTCTTCCGTGCTTCTCAAAAATTCTAAAGAGACTGGTCTACAACCGCCTCTTCAACTTCACCTCTCATTTTCATCTTCTTTATGATAATCAATATGGCTTTCGCAGTAAACACTTTTCTGATATGGCACTCATTCAATTCATTGATAATGTTACTAATACGCTCTTCAAGAAACTTCATGCCATTGGTGTGTTTATTGATCTATCGAAAGCTTTTGACACTATCAACCATGCATTCTATTCTTCTTTCCGAGCTTGAAAATTACAAATTTCATCTTCTTCAGCAAATCCACTTCTCCAGTCACCGTCCAATTGCCTCCTGTGAAAATTGACACTATTCTCATCAATAGAATGTTCTCTACAGAGTTTCTTGAAATAATTGTTGACTCTAAACTGTATTGGACTGAGCACATTTCCTCTATTATCAAAATTACCTCGCGTAATACCCGAGTTCTTTCAAAATTACGTTATTTTCTTCCTCCTACTGCTCTAATCTTACTTCATAATACTCTCATTCTCCCACATCTTAACTATTGCAATATCGTCTGGGCCAACTCAAATAACAGTAGGCTTAATCTGTTATTCAAAAAAGAGCCATCATAATTTGCACCTCTTCGCACACTCGTGAACACCAACTCCCCTTTTTGCACAATTACACACTTTTACTGTCCCTGATATCAACAAACTTCATACTGGCATATTCATGTATAAATAATATTATAATCTCACAATCTTCTCCCAACTGCCTTTTCTTCATCTCCACTGAAGCTATTCATGCATGGCTTCTCTACCAGATCCCACCGTAATCTTTATATCCCGTTCACTCGAACCTCGTACTCCATGCACACACTTCGCTTTCGTGGGCCTCGTCTGTGGAATATCGTCGATGACCAAATTAAAGATCAGCCTTCTGTGTGTCATTTTAAAGTCTCGTTCAAAAGAGAGCTTTTTAGCTGCTCCTAATTTTGGTTATTATGTCCTGTTTGATTAGCTCCTTACCAGTTCATTTTGCATTCTCTCATGTTCGTTTGTTTTTGTGTGTGTTTTGTTAATTATGTATTGTTTTGTATTTTTTTTTCTAGGGCTGTTCCCCACAAGCCTCGGCTTATTTGAACAGCCTCCTTACTCACAGCTTCTATTGTTTTACTTTCCATCATCATTATTATTGGTCATGTTACATACTCTGTGATTGTATTAAACTACTATATTTTGTTGTCCAAATGATTCTGTCTATTATTGTGAGTATGGAAATAAATGTTACATTGAATTGAATGAGTTAAGATCGTTAATTAGGGACTGCATTGCCTCTGCAATGAGCAAACAATGCCGGTGTCGTGTAGGGAAATCTGTCCCCCATGTGGGAAATTAACATTGGGCTGTTGTAGGTTGATTCAAGAGGGCGCTATCAGAAGAAATATTGTATGCAAAGGGTCGCCGAATGAGAGGGGAGGGGGCAGAATCTCCTGCCATACGTAACATTGCACGGTAACATTGACAAAACGCGAGACTTTAAAACAATAGTCTAATACAATTTAGGAGCTAATAATATAAAGATGAATAACTATTCTCCTTTTAGGCACAAAAAAAGAGAAATTCATGCATTGGGTAGAAGTTGAGATATGAAACTGAAAGAACACCCCCCCAAAAAACCCCAAAACAACAACAACATACAAACAAACAAACGCATACAAAAACAAAACGATTGCACAATATTTGTGCACATATGTTTGGGTTAATCATGTTTGATTATGGCCCCGCCTTTTGAACAAAAGGCCCCGCCTTTTGAACCCCAGCAACTCTTCAAAATCAGCTGCTACATTATTTTAGGAAATTGCTCCAAACTAATTAACTGCATCAATTCTAACTCAGTCATGTTTCATCTGCACAGTGTCTTGGTCTACTAGGGACACACCGGCTTACTGTTTACCTAATTTAGTGATGTGGAATCACAGAAAATAATTTGTAGATGGTTGCTGTAAAAATAAATCACAAAAATATCACGTAATTAACGAAAAATATGAAGAAACAAAAAAACGCGGTCAAAGGTCAGCGTATACGCTTTCCCAGCCATTGCAACTGTCAAGTTTACGTGACATTGTTGTAAGTAGATTGGTGTTTATGTTTCTGTTGATGTATTATTTTTAACAATGATGGCGAGGCATGAGGATCCAGTCTTCATATCTGTCAAGCACAAGTTTACGTGTAACTAGAACTTAGTGTTTGTAGAAACAAACACAATGTGTTCGGGTATCGACGGGTAAAAGCGGGGTCATGCTTCCAGAATAAAATGTTAAATGTGTATTAAGCTACCAGACGGCACAAAAACTATGATTTTATGACATGTGGTTCAGGAGATATGATTTGTTTACTTTGAACTGCCTGTTTTGACCGGAAAGGAAGTCCAAAGTGGGGTCATGCGTTTGAACAAAAGGTCACAAGTGTTGTAAGTTACAAGACAACACAAATATTACGACTTTATGACATGCGGTTCATGACATATGATTATTTGAATTTTTGAGCTTCCTGTTTGGACCGGAAGTAAAGGTCAAAGTTTGGTTATCCGTTTAACAAAATGTCACAAGGGTTGTAAGCTAGAAGACAGCACAAACATTACGACTTTATGACATGCGGTTCAGGAGATTTGATTATTTTAATGTTTGAGCTTCCTGTTTGGACCGGAAGTAAAGGTCAAAGTGGGGTCATCCGTTTGAACAAAATGTCACAAGTGTTGTTAGCTACAAGACAAAACAAACATTACAACTTTATGACATGTGGTTCAGGAGATATGATTTTTAAAAGTATTAAGCTTTGAATTACTGTAACTTGACACCCGATGACGTTATGATGAAAAACAATGTGTTTTTCATACTAACAAATTTTATAAGGTACAAGTAGGTATGTAACTTATACCATTCAAATGCCTTTAAAAGAACACCTTCACTCACCTAGAATTTACATATGTTGGTCATGCACTATATTTAATTTAATTTAACACTTGGTGACGTCATTATGTCGTCATGAAAGCGGTGTTTCTCAAAGTGAAGAGCTAACTATGTGCAAAGTTTAAAGTTTGTGTGATCTTGGGAAGTGTAACTTTGTTGGCTGACAAAAATGCTTACATTTGGACTAGACTTACACAGCCCATAGAGCCTTGCTATACGCACATCCTAATGCCAAATCAGGCTAACAGACTTTGTTCCATGTGTGGTCAGTGGAGCGGAACAGCCCGCCACAGTGCTTTTGCTTTATACACAGTTTAATTGCAGGTCAACACTAACGTGGGCCTTAACGTCCGATTTCGACCAGAAGTTAAGGTCCAATTGGTGTCGTCTTTGTGCAAAAGTTTGAGGAGTTTTGAGGACCTACATGCTGATGTAAACATTTCGACTACATAGTTCTTGAGATATGAATTTTTGAGCGTTTGTTTAGTTCTGGAAGACCTCTTCGATGATATATATATTGTAAAAATCCAATGTGTGGTTCGTGAGTTATGATTTTTTCATTTATTAAAATTTTATTTAACGTTACTTGACACCTGATGACGTCATCATGACGGCACAACTTTTGCGCTGTTGCACGAACACCTAAAAAAAAAAAAAACGAACAAAAACAATGAGTTGTTCGCGCTATGGCACGAACACCTCAAAAAACCGAACCAAAACAATGAGTTGTTCGGGCTATATTGCCCCGAACACCTAATGAGTGTTCGGGCTATTGCCCCGAACACCTAAAAACCCGAACAAAAACAATGAGTTGTTCGGGCTATTGCCCCGAACACCTAATAAAAAAACCGACATAAACACACGTCAGTCTAGTCAGATCCACACCAACTTGTAGTCTGTGGACATAGCCCGTGCAGCTATTCGTCGTTGTCCCGCCGCGTGTGTAGCACAGGCAGCACGTAACGTGACAATAGTTAGAGGATAATAGCTATAGGGTACAGACTAAAACCCTCGTAAAACGAAACGTAATTAATGGTCTGGCTCCCTACCCCTCCCACAGACTCCGAGTTCATGCACAAGGCTTACGTTCCGCTAGCTCCCCACGCTGATGCGCCGACGCTTCCGTTGCACGGACTCTCTGAATGCGAATCTTACGTTCGATTTTTCATCAATATTTACAACTTGTATCCATAATCTGAATAATAGTCTTTTTTTGTCAAATTTAGGCCTACTCATTAATTTTTTGTTAAAAGAAATATTTAATTTGGTTTATTTATTTACTTTTATACGGCTGGAAGTAAAACTAACTCCGAAGATCACGTTATTTATCCGAACCACAATATTGGTTGGAATAAATCACGTGACCTTCGTTTTTTGATAAAATGCTCAAAAACGGCAACATTTTATGGTTTCTTTTAGGAGCCGTTCTTCTCCATTCCGTGAAGACGTTTGGAGTCATGTTTTAGTCTATTTTGTAGCCCAAATAGAGGCGCTGAAACGTTTCCATATGCCAGTAGTTTTATTCCTTTCAACTCTTCTCTGCAAGAAAATGCATCATTGTGAAGTTAACATAACAATGAAACATCACAGATATCAAAACCTTATTATTATTATTTTTGGCTGAATGTTTTTAATTTTTATTTCCCTTTCAGATAGAGAGAATTGGAATTCGACGATCAACATTACGGCAATGGAATCACTGTTTTGGAAACCAAAAACCGACGATGTAAGTAAGAACATGACCTTGAAAAGTTGAACCGGTAACCAACATCAAAACTATTGGTGCAGAAGGAAGAATCCTCGATCGAAATTCAACAATCATCATGTACTTTACAACAACGGCACTTTGCTATGGAGGACGCCTTGTTTGTTGATGTTTGATACCCACTATAGGTCACGTGCCTTGGAGAGCGCAATCGGTTGATTATGACTTATACCTCATAACTATGACTTAGCGCAAGTTATAGTTGTGACTTGTATTTCATGATTATTAGTAGGCAAATCACAATCAAATGGCTGATATACGTATGACTTAGTATTGTACTCTCTCAATGTCCAAGTAATGCTTCCGTATTGCCTGTAAATCAAACAAGAACAATTAACCTCTTGTGATTATAACATGAGCACAAACAACGTCATCTGGATAATAACACTATGACTCTGTGATATGAAGCGATCTCATCATCCCGGCAAACATGGGGCAAGTGGAACTGTTCTGAAAATGTGTATCCCATGTATCTTATTAATTGTTTTATTATTTATTATTTTTAAGGTAAATCTGAAGCTGATTTTCATTCGCATCCCTAAAACTGGAAGCCGTACGTTGGGGCAACTGGTTTTACACCAACTCGAGAGAAAATGATTTCGGTATATCAACGTCGAGCCCTCACAGGTTGTATCAAAATGTTTTTTTTTTGCGAGTTGTATGCGTTATTCAAATTTTGTATAGGTTTTGCCAATTTCAGCAAAATCCATCTGTGCATCATCCTGTCTTGAACTCATTTGAAATTTTAAGTTCCCTATAATCAGCATTCTTCACTTTGATTTAGCCAGCACACTACAAAATACCTACGATGAAAGTAGTGGACAGTTTTTAGACTGTCCCTTTTTGCCACATCATCCAGCACATTAGGAACACAAAAAGATACCTATACGAGGTATAGTTTCAAATATACAGTTAGGAAAACCAAAGCAAACCATGCAAGTAAATAAGTAAACAAATAGACAAATAAAAGATTAGTTATCAAAAAGTTGAATGGCCCGATTTTCGGGGAAAAGAAAAAGAAATAACGATTTTCTTTCTGAATGCATTTTGACAGATGATGTTGTTTCAAAACGAAAAACATAACTTTGGCGTATGTCACGGCCAAGGCACAAAGCACATTGTAACATTCAGAATAATTTTGTCATGGCTGTTGGAGATCTCGAGAGTAGTGCATTTATAGTTTTTAATTAACTACCACTTATAATTCCAGAATGTTTTTTGAGTAAAACCTTAAAATGAAAGTTTGTGGCTTTCTTGAGTTTATTAGCTATGAAAAATTCAATCTAAACTTTCATGGTCAAATCGGCCGCAATTTGGACCTAGCATCTTTAAAGATTGATTCAACTAAAACAAGTGGGGTAAGTTAACTTAAATGAGTAAAAGCGAATCTAAAAAAGAAAACAACGTAAAAATCATGATAAGAATACATGTAGATATAATTCACACATGATAAGTAGACGTATTAAACTCACATTAGAAGGAGATGTAACACAGTCAACACTATAAGAACTAAAAGGGTATTATAAGAAGTTCAGATTTAAACATTTTAACCTGGAAAAAATATTTTTTAAATTTTATTAAATGTTTTTTTCGGAAAAAAAGTAAAACTTTCATATAAACTGCTGAACTAACTCGAGTTTGCGTTTTTTTAAACATAATAATCTAAATCCAACCCGAACAAAATGAACAACACAAAATTTACAGAAAAAATATGTGCTTTATTTTTTAATTGCCAAAAACACGTTTTTTACCAGACAAAGTTCGAAATGCAAGAGTATTTGTACCACTCAAAGAATAATAAACATTTTACCCTAATAATTGTGATTTTTATTAGACTTAATTTTAATTATCAAGTAATGAACCACAAGGGAAACTGACTGGGTAAATTTCAAATGGTTTGGGGTTGAACAAAGAAAAATTGACTAGAGCGGGATTTGAACCAACGACCTCCGGATTAACGTACCGGCGCTCTACCAACTGAGCTATCTAGCCCTATGTTGGCGGTCTCCCTATTTTGTCAATATCTTTGTTCGGGGGTGCCAGTCAGAAGCCATGCAACCGTTAACTGCCGTGTAGCCAGGGATCACACCCAAGTTTACGATACAACCTGGGAATTTTAATTAAGAATGTTTTAACGTTTAATAAGAGAAAAAAAGTATTTGTACAAGATAAATACCAGAATCATACAAAATTATCATGGTGCAATCATGGTGCAATTCAAGCAATGGTTGATAAATAACTCCATTTTGAAATATGTCTTGGGAATGGTACGCCAATTGGCGTACCGATCACCCAACCCCATGTAAATAACGCAAAGGTAATACATTTTAACAACTGAACTATTAATCTTATTAAAAATTATGATTTGCTCAAGTTGTAATCAAAAGTATGTTTTTTAGCGTAAATATTGTTATTTTACTGTTTGTAAATGCCAAGTCTCGGAAACTTTGGTTTTCTCTGTGAAATAAACTTGTTGTGAGTAAGAACTTTACAAAATGTATTTTTGTACTGTTATTAATATTGTTTTATATGTTAGCAAGTACCAAGCATGCACTAACTATGTATTTTATAGGTAAAGTAAGCATTTGGTGAGGAACTATTCTTACAAATGTTTCTTATTGTTTTTTCGTGGATAAAATCCGTATGAAGTGATATCCATTTTGAAATAATCAAATATAATGAGCTAAAATTAGAACTGTATTTTACGCTGAAAGAACGGAAATTGAGTTTTTCTATTAAAAATAAAGGTTTTTGGAACCATAATATTTTTTCCACGTGAAAAAAGAATATATTGTTTACTTTATCTCAAATATCTCAGAGTTTTCAATAAAACAAATGTATTTTACATGTGCTACTGCGGTTTTATCTTTAAAAAAAATCAAAATGAGGGATTTCCAATAATACCCTTTTAGTTCTGATAGTGTTACACGTGATAGGTAGATGTAACTCACATAACAAGTCTATAAAAAGTAGATGTAACACACATGATAAGTAGATGTAACTCACTTGATAAGTAGATGTAACTCACTTGATAAGTAGATGTAACTCACATAATAAATGTAAGTTACATCTGCTTATCATGTGTTACATCTACTTATCATTGTGAGTTACATATATGTATCATGTGTGTTACATCTACTTAATATATGAGATCTACTTAGCATGTGAGTTACATCTACTTATTATTTGAGTTACATATACTTATCATGTGAGTTACATCTACTTATTATTTGAGTTACAAATACTTATCATGTGAGTTACATCTACTTATTATTTGAGTTACAAATACTTATCATGTGAGTTACATCTACTTGGTTGGTGGCTGGCCGCTGTTAATGGACCTCGCCACCAGCCCGGTCATTACCACGCAGTGAAGACCGGCTCATCGCACTGTTATCCCCTAATTATTGCAATCTGTTTCATGACAAAACCCCTCTCAATTAGTGGCCCCTGTTGTTTCTGCCAACATGTATTGTTGTGTTGTGTTGATGGATGTGGTAGTCCATCAGTGTTTTGGGGACGATGGTATTCGCTTGTGGACGTTGTAGCCCATAATATGAGTGTTCTGGGACGGCTCCCAACACTGTTCATGCCTGATTGTAAGATTTTCCACATTCTCACTATTGAGTCTTTTTCCTCTTTAACTATTGTTTCTGCTAGGAAGAGGGTAACAAAAGAAGATTCCTTACAAGTAAAGAGGGAAAAGTTGTTTTCGCCGGACATACAAGACATATGGAGTTGCCTTGGTAAGGATGATTGCAAGTTTTCAATATTTTTCTGGGTCGTACAGAGAATACTTCTTTGGAGGACGCCCGTCCAGCGCCCTGCACAGCAGTTTTCTTCAAAACTGATGTGCATCATTCAAACATCATTTCACAAGTTATCTATCGTACGTGGTCTCCAACCACTCCCTATCCAGTCATACTCCTTGTTTGACGACTGTGAAAACGTAAACAGCGTTGCACGACCCCTGAAACTTAAAGAGCGGTTACAGGATGCTCTCAATATTTTTTACTATTACCTTTTTACGGCCGAATAGACATCGTAAATACCGTTTAACAACCATTTTAAACTTAAAATTTGCATTAAGTAATAAAGAATTCAAGTCAAAAATGCACCTCTCCGCGCGGCTTTTTCAGCCGAGAGTCAAAAACTACTTATCTATGATAATGATATGCATATGACCCCTTGACGTCACCGGCGGCTAAAAACTCACGGTTAGCATTATAAACACAAACATAAATGTCTCTTTACTTGGAAAACAAAACAAAATCAAGAAGAAACCAAACTTACATCATACAGTTAAATACTCTTTCTGTCCATCCAGAGTATCCTAAATTGTGTCATTGTAAAATGAAGCCTACACGTTGGGTAGTTTTCGCTATAAACGAAGCTTAAATTTCCAATAAACTAAGCCCCGCAGACCATGAGCGTGCGGACCAGTGCTGCACATGTATACGGTTTGAACGTGTGCACCAGCTATGATTATTGCAATGCATGGGAATTTGAACCGTATTCCCGAGCATGCGCAGAAACGTCAAGAAAGAAAGCGTTGTGTAGGGGCCTCCCCGTGATAACGCGGTCTGCGTTGCATGCTTCGCGGCACATGTCGAGTGAATTATTGTGTGTGTGTGTTTTGTTAGGGTTGAATGCTTAACGTGTAGAGCGATGCACTAAAAATAAAGCCAAGCTGCGGAATCGCCTCGCCTTTCAAAGAACGAAAATCCCCAAAACATAAATCCGTTGTAAATTGGCTTGCTGATCAATGCCTGTTGGATCGTCCTTTAAAGAGTCAAATTTACGGCCGTATTGATTGCAAAATGGTGAAGTTTGGCGGTGTATTTGCGTTAGCTAAGTGCATTCATATAGGTAGGTCCAGACTACTTAGCCGCCGGTGACGTCATGAGTCCTTCGTCGCGGGGTTTGTTTAACCTCGCGTTTTCAGATTTTGGGCCGGGAGTATTTCGAGGAAAACACATTTTTACAATGTTTGAGCGTGAGGTAAGACTCATTATTTTTTTTCTATTTACTGTGGACCCCATCTATTGGAAAAATGTAAAAACTATATATTTCAGAGCATCCTGTAACCGCTCTTTAACGCCAACAATAATACTGCTGTGTTATAACACCATTTACAAAATAATTATTATCTTATAAAAACATGGCAAGCTATGAATCCAATAAATCTACAAAAAGGCCACGGTCAAATGATTGATCACAAATATATGCAGACAAAAAAAAAGTTTTTCCGCAGTGTTTTGTGGACAAGCCAAGAAGTGTATCTAAGCTTAATTCCAGTCCGAAGTGTGATTTGTGCCCGGGTCAACAGTCATATGCAGGCATGTTTAGGGAGTACTAAGCCCACTCAGGAATTTCCGTTGCAAAATCACAATGTTGATTGGGGAACACCCACATTTTTTTTCTTTGTCCCCAGTGTAGTTAAGAACATCACATAGACTTTGTACACAACATTCCTTGTGGAGCAACCTAGAATTTTCCTATGGAGACCCTTTGTTATCCCTTTCAAGTTCTGTTTTGTTCTCGGTCTCAGGTAGTGAATATGAAATCACACCCACACACATATATAATGCTTTGCCGCATTACCTAGAGTGCAGTTACCACCTTTATGGTCCAGTACTCCACCCTTTCACTTTCTCACACTGACCATCCTTTTGTCCTTACTCTACTACTTTACTCTGATTGGTTCTAAGCCAACCCATTGTTTGTAAATTAATAACTTTGATTGGCTTACAATTTGTCAAACAACTGTACAATCTGAAAGGGATTTGGCAGCGTTTCCGATGTAGCAGGGCGAACTTCCGGTGAGGTATACACTGTCTACTGATTCGACCAATCTGCTTGCATCTGTAGCACAAGGGTCCAATTCTAGATCTCGTACACCCTGACTTGTTGTGACCTTGTTCGCCGCAATGTAAACGTTTTGGGACGATTCTTTCTGGGTACGATTCAGCTATGCGACTTTACTACAGACATATTTTGTAGTTGATCAGCTGATTGTCGTTTTAGAGAGTCACGGGTTGTGCAATGGGTCTGCAATACTCATCATGGAGAATTGAGGTCTCTCCTAGAGCACTTCTGAAACATAGCAGAACATGTGACCGCTGTATAAGTAGCTGAACTTGCTGGTAGTGGTTTTTGCTTTGTGACGTATTATCTCAGTTTCCCGCTTGGCGAAACTGTCAACCCAACTTGCAATTTCACTATCTTTGACACTTTATGGGATACCATGGATGCTGAATCTTATGTCCTGTCTTCGTATATGTCCCATATACTCTTTGTAGTCGTTGTAATGGTATGTTTTGTCTTTAAGTGTCACAGTGCCATTGCCTAGGGTTGTGGCTTTGGCTGATGCCATAAATGCCAATTAAAGTTTCTTACCAGGGATGTTTTGAGTTCCAAAAATGTCCCGTCGAGAAATAACTAAAGTTTGATTGATCATGTTAGGTGGCACTTTCAAAGATAGCCACACTTCAAGTTCTAAACTCTGGTATATATTTAGGGATATAGACTTTCAGCCATAAATTCGAATCCTCCAAAGCTTCAATATTATGATTTCCCGAAATGTTGGCAGTTGTGGTGTCACTCTTATTTGACCCAATGCTATTCCTTTCGACAATAGCTCGCTTTACCAATTACGTAATGGAACAATACCTTACAAAATGGTTTCTAGTTCCTGTGGCTTCCACCGTTCCTATGCACGCTGTATAAACCTACGTTATTCTTGTAGCAGTGAGCAGGACCTTAGATAATGGCGAATCCACAGACAACCGTATGATGATCAAGCTTAAAATCATGCTAAATGACAATGTTATAGATTGGAGACACTCACCATAATGTTCTCTGAAACAACAACAAAAAGATCTTTAGTTGCTTTCGGACTTATTCGATGAGACCAAATTTAAACGTCTGGGGGCTCTTTAAAAGGGGTGTCCAAACTTGAGTTCAGTAAAAAAAACAAAAAACAAAAAACACCCCCAAACAAACTCAAAACAACAAATTATATTTTAAACATAGCTCCGCACACCTCGTAGAAAATACTAATGAGCGCTTTAGAGACGCCCTCGGGTGTGATAAAGCGCTTCATGCTTTACGGACTATACTTTTTCTACGGTCTAAATTTTTCTTTGTAAAACCGTCTTCCCAAATGGTGCAAACAAGACATATTGTAAAGATGACGTCATTTGGTGAATTAGGTTAAACATAATTGTTTTAATGCATTTTGAACTTCTTTCCCCAATTTGATTTAACAGGTCACCTCCTCCGATTTACATTAGTTTAACCCGTGATCCGGTCGAAAGATTCATGTCTAACTTCTACTTCTCTTTCTATGGCGACACGGGTAATACGCCCCGTACAGTGAAACACACGATGTCTAACAGAGCAGCGATGGCTGCATCTAGAGGCGGTAACACCACTATTCCGGTAGGGCTAGTGTTATTTTACAGTTCGATGTTTTGTGTTCAATATTGCATATAATTGTATACGTCCTAGTCAGAACAGTATAAGTTTAAGAATAAACAGTGCTCGGAAAACATGAAATTATTTGACAGAAAAAATGAACAAGTTAGTAAATTATTACAATAAAATACATTAGGGGTCCTTTTATACCGGCATTTATAACTAACGCAACGTACGCTGAGACTAAAGATGGTATTTATAAACACAATTAACCAGATGTATTGTTTGAATTTTTATACAGACCCCGAGTGAGTGTATTTTGCAGGAAATGCCATTCTGTATTGGATACCACAGGCTGTATTCAACTTTGCTACTCTTTTGCGGCTACGACCCACGATGCAAGTAAAAAAAATAAAAAAGTTTTCTCCATCAAAACAAAACACAATGAACTTAAAGAGGAGATTCAAGGTCAAATTCAGCTTTGTGATCCACTCATTTTCCAATAGATGGAGTCCTTATGAAAAATGGGTGAAAATGAAAGTCTCTTATGTCAGGTTAAAACGGTGTAAAAAATGCCACTGTGTTTGATACCCTTCAAGTGCAATTTTTTCTCACAATAAAAAACGTTCGATGACGTCACATTTCGTATTTGTGATCTGTACAATTTTCTACAGAGAATGTGTAGTTCATTCCTAAATTTCAAAGATATTCAATCAGAAAGTCATTACCTTTTAACTTACATCTGTTTTTGATGTCTGATGACGTCATGTGTCAAATTTCGCTCTGAGAGAGTATTAAACAAAAATGATATTTTACACCATTTTAACGCGAGGTTATAGTGATTTGTAACTTTCTCCCACTTTCATGAGAACTCTATCTATTGGATGAGTCCATCACAATACTGAATTTGACCTTGGAATCCCACGGTACTCTGTTTTTTGTTTGTTTTAACAATACCACTGGAATAAGACCTAATCAAAAACACATTATTCTTAATCATCCCTCTGAAAGTTTCTATCTGGATAAACTATTCTCTGCCGAGTTTCATTTTCTCTTGTTTTCTTTCTTTCTTGTTCAATATTTGTGTTCTTCGTTCCGTCAATTCAAGTAACTTGAGTGAGTGGACATACAGCCGAGCCGTAAAACACGTTAATGGCGCCCTTGCCGTTGGAGTGACCGAGGAATTTGGCGATTATCTACGTGTATTAGAATGCCTTGCACCTGGTTTGTTCAGCAATATATCTACTGATTATGAATTACATTTTCTAACGCTAGCCAAGAAGCGTGGCAAGTTTTGCATATTACGTAAGAGTAACAGGTTGAGTGCACACGGTTAGGGTGTGCCTATCATTGATCGTTTTCAGCGCAGCTACGACAGACGTATCATTTATTTATTTTTCTCTCTAAGAAGTAAAATAGAAGAAAAGAGAGATAATTATGTAACAGTAAATCCTTTTTTGAGATTTGTTTTTCAGATATTTCCCGGTGTATCAAGCAGGACCTTGTCTAAGAATAAAGATCAACGGCATTAGCTTACGTTTCTTAAAATATTGCAGAAGAAAGGTTTTAAAAAATCAAAGTCAGGTGTGTTCAGATAGTCTTATATCTACTGAGTTAAAGACTTATATTCGTCTTCCATCCGTGGCTCGTCGCCGAAGAACGATGTTACCCATGGTCATTGCATTAACATGTTCCTTATTGCAGGTTGGGGCGGGGGAGCAAATTGGCGCGATAGAAAATATTTTATTCACGGTTGAGGTACGAATTAGTGAATAATTACATTTTCTAACGCTAGCCAAGAAGCGTGGCAAGTTTTGCATATTACGTAAGAGTAACAGGTTGAGTGCACACGGTTAGGGTGTGCCTATCATTGATCGTTTTCAGCGCAGCTACGACAGACGTATCATTTATTTATTTTTCTCTCTAAGAAGTAAAATAGAAGAAAAGAGAGATAATTATGTAACAGTAAATCCTTTTTTGAGATTTGTTTTTCAGATATTTCCGGTGTATCAAGCAGGACCTTGTCTAAGAATAAAGATCAACGGCATTAGCTTACGTTTCTTAAAATATTGCAGAAGAAAGGTTTTAAAAAATCAAAGTCAGGTGTGTTCAGATAGTCTTATATCTACTGAGTTAAAGACTTATATTCGTCTTCCATCCGTGGCTCGTCGCCGAAGAACGATGTTACCCATGGTCATTGCATTAACATGTTCCTTATTGCAGGTTGGGGCGGGGGAGCAAATTGGCGCGATAGAAAATATTTTATTCACGGTTGAGGTACGAATTAGTGAATAATTACATTTTCTAACGCTAGCCAAGAAGCGTGGCAAGTTTTGCATATTACGTAAGAGTAACAGGTTGAGTGCACACGGTTAGGGTGTGCCTATCATTGATCGTTTTCAGCGCAGCTACGACAGACGTATCATTTATTTATTTTTCTCTCTAAGAAGTAAAATAGAAGAAAAGAGAGATAATTATGTAACAGTAAATCCTTTTTTGAGATTTGTTTTTCAGATATTTCCCGGTGTATCAAGCAGGACCTTGTCTAAGAATAAAGATCAACGGCATTAGCTTACGTTTCTTAAAATATTGCAGAAGAAAGGTTTTAAAAAATCAAAGTCAGGTGTGTTCAGATAGTCTTATATCTACTGAGTTAAAGACTTATATTCGTCTTCCATCCGTGGCTCGTCGCCGAAGAACGATGTTACCCATGGTCATTGCATTAACATGTTCCTTATTGCAGGTTGGGGCGGGGGAGCAAATTGGCGCGATAGAAAATATTTTATTCACGGTTGAGGTACGAATTAGTGAATAATTACATTTTCTAACGCTAGCCAAGAAGCGTGGCAAGTTTTGCATATTACGTAAGAGTAACAGGTTGAGTGCACACGGTTAGGGTGTGCCTATCATTGATCGTTTTCAGCGCAGCTACGACAGACGTATCATTTATTTATTTTTCTCTCTAAGAAGTAAAATAGAAGAAAAGAGAGATAATTATGTAACAGTAAATCCTTTTTTGAGATTTGTTTTTCAGATATTTCCCGGTGTATCAAGCAGGACCTTGTCTAAGAATAAAGATCAACGGCATTAGCTTACGTTTCTTAAAATATTGCAGAAGAAAGGTTTTAAAAAATCAAAGTCAGGTGTGTTCAGATAGTCTTATATCTACTGAGTTAAAGACTTATATTCGTCTTCCATCCGTGGCTCGTCGCCGAAGAACGATGTTACCCATGGTCATTGCATTAACATGTTCCTTATTGCAGGTTGGGGCGGGGGAGCAAATTGGCGCGATAGAAAATATTTTATTCACGGTTGAGGTACGAATTAGTGAATAATTACATTTTCTAACGCTAGCCAAGAAGCGTGGCAAGTTTTGCATATTACGTAAGAGTAACAGGTTGAGTGCACACGGTTAGGGTGTGCCTATCATTGATCGTTTTCAGCGCAGCTACGACAGACGTATCATTTATTTATTTTTCTCTCTAAGAAGTAAAATAGAAGAAAAGAGAGATAATTATGTAACAGTAAATCCTTTTTTGAGATTTGTTTTTCAGATATTTCCCGGTGTATCAAGCAGGACCTTGTCTAAGAATAAAGATCAACGGCATTAGCTTACGTTTCTTAAAATATTGCAGAAGAAAGGTTTTAAAAAATCAAAGTCAGGTGTGTTCAGATAGTCTTATATCTACTGAGTTAAAGACTTATATTCGTCTTCCATCCGTGGCTCGTCGCCGAAGAACGATGTTACCCATGGTCATTGCATTAACATGTTCCTTATTGCAGGTTGGGGCGGGGGAGCAAATTGGCGCGATAGAAAATATTTTATTCACGGTTGAGGTACGAATTAGTGAATAACGGCCGAACTCTAAAGCAGGTCAGTGACTCTTGGCTCATGATTTTGATGTTATGGAGGTTTTCTCGGTCATTTTCGGCAATTTAGAGGCCCGTTTGAACGCCCCGTTATTCTATTTTGCGCGAAATTGAAAGCTCCACACAAACAGTCCTTCCAGTGGAATGGGTAAAGTAAATGCTCTCTTGCGTTTTGTGATTAGAAAGATAATCGTTCAAGTAAACAATCCACTCGGACAGCATTCAAATTCGCAGCAGTTTCTTGCAGCGTGCACAATTCAAATTTGTTTCCAGGCAGGAAACGTTTGCTATAGTACAACTACAAACTACAAAAATATGTGGAGAAATGCACGCAGTGCGGTGTACAATCGCCCTAAGTACAGGCCTAGATGCTTGGCAAGCTAACAGAAAACACACTAATGGAGGTAAGACCCGTACACAAACCAAAGACACAAAAGGTTCTTGAAACTGTCTAATGTATAAATTTTTTGTTTTTCCTAAGTGAAGCCGATTAAGAAACTAAGGAACAAAGAACAAAGAAATAATGAAGTCTGTGGTTGGAATTTGTTTTTAGCTTTTAAATGCAATTTTTTTCGAAATCGCTAGTTGTAAAACGAAAACGAAATTTTATTTGGCAGAAGTTGAAGTTGCATTCCCTCTGCTAAATTGAAACGAAGTTGCATCGCTAAAAAGAACTACTAAAAGGTTCAATTGAACTGAATGAATAATAATTCCATGTCTCAAAGTGAAATTGAATGACTGTTTCAGGCAAACTCGCTGTACGAACGCACAAAAGTGAAAGAGGTGCTTTTGCCGAAATGACAAGGGAAACCTTACTGTTTTTTTTGTGTATAGCTCAGCTCTGTGTATAGCTCGATAGTGCGCCCCTAAGAGGCAACGCCCGAACGCATTCCCTTGTAAGAAGAACCAGACCCTTTCCTAATTAAAACAGACCAATAGTTTAATTGGTTTGCATACACTAAAGCTGCTTTCACATATGTGTACTGTCCATTAATACATTATGTGACTTGCGCTTCGTCGGTATGAAGTACATCATTCTGGAATTATCGTCATCCCCGATATCGCCCATGGATATTCTTTTGTTCTTTCCATTAATTGGTAACAAATCCCTTATGGTTCTTACTATCTTCGGTCTCCATTTTGGTATTGACTTAAACGAGGACACAAATGTAAACCAAATAAAATGCATTTTTGAATCATACACTCACTACATTCGCAGCAGTTTCTTGCAGCGTGCACAATTCAAATTTGTTTCCAGGCAGGAAACGTTTGCTATAGTACAACTACAAACTACAAAAATATGTGGAGAAATGCACGCAGTGCGGTGTACAATCGCCCTAAGTACAGGCCTAGATGCTTGGCAAGCTAACAGAAAACACACTAATGGAGGTAAGACCCGTACACAAACCAAAGACACAAAAGGTTCTTGAAACTGTCTAATGTATAAATTTTATGTTTTTCCTAAGTGAAGCCGATTAAGAAACTAAGGAACAAAGAACAAAGAAATAATGAAGTCTGTGGTTGGAATTTGTTTTTAGCTTTTAAATGCAATTTTTTTCGAAATCGCTAGTTGTAAAACGAAAACGAAATTTATATTTGGCAGAAGTTGAAGTTGCATTCCCTCTGCTAAATTGAAACGAAGTTGCATCGCTAAAAAGAACTACTAAAAGGTTCAATTGAACTGAATGAAAATAAATTCGCATGTCTCAAAGTGAAATTGAATGACTGTTTCAGGCAAACTCGCTGTACGAACGCACAAAAGTGAAAGAGGCTGCTTTTTGCCGAAAATGACAAGGGAAACCTTACTGTTTTTGTTTGTGTATAGCCTCAGCTCTGTGTATAGCTCGATAAGTGCGCCCCTAAGAGGCAACGCCCGAACGCATTCCCTTGTAAGAAGAACCAGACCCTTTCCTAATTAAAACAGACCAAATAGTTTAATTGGTTTGCATACACTAAAGCTGCTTTCACATATGTGTACTGTCCATTAATACATTAATGTGACTTGCGCTTCGTCGTGTATGAAGTACATCATTCTGGAATTAATCGTCATCCCCGATACTCGCCCCCATGGATATTTCTTTTGTTCTTTCCCATATACTTGGTACACAAAATCCCTTATGGTTCTTACTATCTTCGGTCTCCATTTTGGTATTGACTTAACGAGGACACAAAATGTAAACCAAATAAAAATGCATTTTTGAATCATACACTCACTACATCGCAGCAGTTTCTTGCAGCGTGCACAATTCAAATTTGTTTCCAGGCAGGAAACGTTTGCTATAGTACAACTACAACTACAAAAATATGTGGAAATGCACGCAGTGCGGTTACAATCGCCCTAAGTACAGGCCTAGATGCTTGCAAGCTACAGAAAACACACTAATGAGTAAGACCGTACACAAACCAAAGACACAAAGGTTCTTGAAACTGTCTATGTATAAATTTTATGTTTTTCCTAAGTGAAGCCGATAAGAAACTAAGGAACAAAGACAAAGAAATAATGAGTCTGTGGTTGGAATTGTTTTTAGCTTTTAAATGCAATTTTTCGAAATCGCTAGTTGTAAAACGAAACGAAATTTATATTGGCAGAAGTTGAAGTGCATTCCTCTGCTAAATTGAAACGAAGTTGCATCGCTAAAAAGAATACTAAAAGGTTCAATTGAACTGAATGAAAAATAAATTGCATGTCTCAAGTGAAATTGAATGACTGTTTCAGGCAAACTCGCTGTACGAACGCACAAAAGTGAAAGAGCTGCTTTTTGCCGAAAATGACAGGGAAACCTTACTGTTTTTGTTGTGTATAGCCTCAGCTTGTGTATAGCTCGATAGTGCGCCCTAAGAGCAACGCCCGAACGCATTCCCTTGTAAGAAGAACCAGACCCTTTCCTAATTAAAACAGTTTTAATTGGTTTGCATACACTAAAGCTGCTTTCACATATGTGTACTGTCCATTAATACATTAATGTGACTTGCGCTTCGTCGTGTATGAAGTACATCATTCTGGAATTAATAGTCATCCCCGATACTCGCCCCATGGATATTTCTTTTGTTCTTTCCCATATACTTGGTACACAAAATCCCTTATGGTTCTTACTATCTTCGGTCTCCATTTTGGTATTGACTTAACGAGGACACAAAATGTAAACCAAATAAAAATGCATTTTTGAATCATACACTCACTACATTCAAACCAATCGTGTATCACTGTAATTTGATTGATTGTAAAATTAATTATTTTCAGCCATCGGACCAATTTGACCAAAACGAGGAAAAAGAAGCCACTGACGTCAGAGGCTGACGAGAAACTACGAGAACTGATGAAGATGGAGTATCGTATCTACAACTATATTAAAGACCGCTTCCATCAAATCAAGAAAGAGCTGTTAATTTAATTAGTACTGTTTGCCTGTGCATGAATAGAGAACGGGCACATGGGTGCATAAGAGCTTTTTTTTTTTTTTTTACTTACGGGGACCGGGTTGGGGGCACTGCATATTGCCCATAGATGGGATGCCCTTTAATTTACTTGGACCATTAACAAGAGGACAATTGGCTAAAGAAATGTCAATCTTCTGAATCACCACCACTAAACCAAGTGGTAATCCCAGATAGCATACGAACGTTGAATCAACGTTGATATTTGGTTAGTATGGTTGATTTTTGGTTAGCATGGGTTATTGTTCATTTGCTAACGTTAATTTAACGTTAAGGAATTCTCAGCACTGTTGCACTTCACTCTTGTCCACAAAATCAAACTGTATTCACCTTAGCCTACGGATACAGCTTGTCAATTTGTTTGTTTGATTTTTTTGGTCATTTATTTTTAACAATCTTCTAAACAAAATTGAAGGAAAAAAAGAGCCCCCCCCCCAAAAAAATAGCCAAATCCTTGGTACTCCACAGCTGATAACCTAAAGTATGATTCTGGTTAGACCACATCAGCCCCTAACATGAGAAATTCCCCAACCAAGATTAATTTTAGTAACAATTGAAACAGAACAGTAAGTTTTGTTAGTGGATTTTTAATGTAAAATCTATAAATTGACTAATTTATAACCTACCAACTGTACAAAAATAGTCATAAAGTTGTAAATTTTAAAGAGCCCAAGTATTTCTTAGTGGATTCTGATAGAGGAAGACTTGCTCTATCAAGTCATTTTAATTTCGTTGATTTTCGGAATGATACATTATTACAAAAATTGGGTCAAAGGTCATGATGACATATTAACGGTCACGGTGACCTACTTTTCAGAATTGAATTGAATTGAAAAGAATTGAATTGAACATGCAATTCTCATTATTTTAATACCAAATTTGCATATATTCGATGAAAATTGACATGGTTTTGACATATTTGTACCCAAAGGGTGGTGTTTTACTCGAAAAAATGCAAATTTTTTGTGGTTTCTGCCCTGACCACATGGTAAGTCGGATCGGGCTAAAAATTGGTGTGCATTCATTGCCCACTAGGACCTACAAGCACAGCAATTTTTATCAAAATCAGAAGACATGAAGTAAAAAAGTGCGTTGGTCTGACATGGAATGACCCAGGTGGCGGTGGTGGAGGGACAGGTGAAACATACGGCTTCAGTCTGTTGTAATGGATCCTTGGGGGTTTTGCGATTCCGAATTTTGGGGATTCCGAATTTCAACAATGGAATACGTAACGGGGTCATCGTCCTCGTTTGGATGGAAGAAGAGGACTTTAAATGGACCTTTCCAACGGGGGCTAGTTTCGTTCGGGATTTGGCGGGGTCATCTCGCCAAACCAGTTGACCAGGTTGGAATGGGGAAAATTTCATTCTAGTATCATCACTAGATTTTTGCGAAGTACTTGTAAGATCTTGGTTGACGGCGGCAAACACGAATGCAGATGTAAGGCTGGATTTGAGAGAGTCAGCAAAACGCGTTGGAAAGGATGGGTCGAGTTCGAAATTTCCATAGGAGCTTTACTACGTGGGGTTGGATTGCGACGACACTCACATGAACGACACGTCAATGTCACGGTGAATGAAAGGATTGGGGGACGTATGAAGCTGTGGAGAAGGGTGTCCAATTAGAACATGGGCGGGAAGCCGAGTCTCTCTGTGAACAGCAGAATTATATGCAAGCTGGATCTGGGGTAAAAAACATCATCCCATTCATCTGTGGTGGGCGTGGATAGATGTTTAGAAAGCTGATCCTTACTGCGGTTGAAACGCTCAACTTGGCCGTCAGATTGGGGATGGTAGGGGGATCGTACGGGTTTTGTTAATCCCAAGCAGTTTGCATAATTCCTGGACTATAAGGAGCTTTCAAATTGGCGCCCCTGGTCAGTATGTAATGTATCATGGATACCATGCTCGGAGATGTATTTATCAAAAACACATTTGGCTACAGAATGTGCTCAGTGTTTGATCGTTCAAAGAGTACAGATTCACATATTTTGTGAACTGATCCATGACTACAAGGATGTAACGGTTGTTTTTGGTTGTTGTTAGGCAGTTCCGTTATATCCGCGAAAACGCGTTGGAAAGGATGGGTCGAGTTCGAAATTTCCATAGGAGCTTTATTACGTGGGGTTGGATTGCGACGACACTCACAAGAACGACACGTCAATGTCACGGTGAATGAAAGGCCAGTAACAAAGGTTAAGGGATCGTTGGAAAGTTTTACGTGTGCTAAAATGACCAACTAAAGGATCTCCATGGAGATGAGACAGTACCTGTGGTTGTAGGGAAAGAGGAATTCCCAGATAGCATTAGGACGTTGAAACAACGTTTTAATACCGTTTACAATGAACGTTACTTTAACGTTTATATGAGAACGTACATTCAACGTAATTCTGCTCATTGATGTAATGTTTAATCAACGTTAGATTGTAAACGTAGAAACAATGTTACATATAAACGTTTTTTCAACTAGTTACTTATACGTTTTACAAGAACGTAGATGCAACGTTATTTTGCTCATTGATATAATGTTTAACCAACGTTAGCAGGTGAACGTTGAAACAATGCAACATTCACGTTTTTTCAACTAGTTACTTTAACGTTTTTATGTGAACGTTTTTTCAACGTTAATTTGCTCATTAACAAAATGTTTAATTAACGTTGGAACAATGTTACATTAACGTTTGTTCAACGTTTCTTGGACCGTTTTTTTAACTTATGATCCAACATCATCCATTAACTTTGATCTAATAATTATAATTTTTTATGCAATTTTCTTTAGTATACTTTAATTAATAATTGGTTATAAAATACAGTCTTACGTATGCTACAGTCAATATAAACCTATACATCCTAACATGTGGCATATGTTGCATATATGTAGTACGGATACATAGAAACTTCAGTCATGGTTGCACTTTTTTATTTCTTCAAGTGGTTTAATTTTTAATTAATAACTTGCAACTGAAACTATCGATGGTACATTTGATGTCAAACAAATTCTTCAAAAGGATTTGGAAAAAGGGTAATAAACTACCATTAAATGTCTTCATAACACCAAATTGTTATTTATTAAATTTGAATTTGGACTGCTAATATTACCCGACTATAAATTTGCATATTGATGTCAACCTAAAGCAACGTTGACTCAACGTTATTTTAACCAAGAGTTAAAATTATTTCAAACTAGGTTCATGGAGTGATTTTTTCGTCGTAATGCTAGTCTAAATTATCAATAAAGATAAAATAAAAGTCACTTGTGAAAGTTTCAGCTGAATACTTTGTCTACTTGTTGAGAAAAAAGCAACAAACTGTTACAGTATTTTCATGAGAACGTCAAATCATGACGTGGATCTTCAATTAAAAAACTCTGATCCCTTTGTTGGCGCCTGAGTCGAGACTCCTCAACAAGATAAGCCAATTAGCTTTTGTAATGTACACCCAAGTTGGCACACTTCTATGGTAAAATGTTTGCCTTATCTGAACTTCTTCCACCTCATGCTTAGCAATGCCCAGTGATTAACTCTCTGACCATTGCAAAAACCATGTGTATTATTGACGATGCGTATAATTGTGTGCTTTCAGATGTCCGAGAAGTTTCATGCCTGACTGAAACTTTTCTTATATAAAATTTTCTTTGGTGAAAAATTACCACGCTCTCCAAAACTACATTACTTTAAAGGGGGTATAGTTTCTGACAATGATAATATCAATAGCTCTTTACTAAGTATGTTTTTAGAGCAATTACCAAAAGTACATGCTGCCTTAAAAAATTCATTGAGGGTCTTCATACGTACATGTAAATGACATGTACTCGAGGAAATCCCCCTAAGGTTTTAAGTACATAACAAAACGAAGTCTTCAAGAATTACAATGGTTTTTATTCGCAAATTTATGACTGTTTTCTTTAAAAGAAATTATCAAATTAAAATCAAAGATAAAGTGGTCAACTAAAAAATGGCCAACCGTAGCCTACCTAGCGCATACGTTCAGATAACCTTGATTTTTTTTTCGACACTGAAAAACTGCAACAGACATTGATTTACCTTTATTTTATCAACCAAAAACAGAACAATCATTAACACCTACAACAAACGTTGAATTAACCGTTATTTCATCAACCAAAAATTGGCAAACAATCCAAACCAAAAACAGACGCTGATAAAACGTTATTTTATCAACCAAAAATGGACAAACAATTGAAACCTAAAACAAACGTTGATTAAACGTTATTTTACCAGCCGAAAATGAACCAACCATGACAACAACAAACAAACGTTGATTTAACGTTATTTTTCAACCACAAACGAACCAACCATGACAACCTAAAACAAATGTTGATTGAACGTTATTTTTCAACCCAAAACAAACCAACCATGAAAACCTAAAACTAATGTTGACTTAGCGTTGTTCTTTTAACCAAAAACGAACCAACCATGAAACCCTGAAACAAGTGTTGATTAAACGTTATTTTTCAACCAAAAACAAACCAACTATGAAAACCTAAAACAAGTGTTGATTTAACGTTGTTTCATTAACCAAAAACGAACCAACCATAAAAACCTAAAACAAACGTTGATTTAACGTTTTTAGATTAACCATAACCTAACATAAACCTTTGTAATATTAGATTAAAACCCTGCAGTAAGCGGACGAGCCATGGTTTTCAAGCCCTGTACACTATTGGTAAGATCGAAAAACACAAATGTTCACAGATTCACACATTACTTACATGATTTAAAGTAAGTAATGGTAGAAAGGGTTCCTTAAATATGAATAATGAAATGAATAAAACAATAGTTTTTATCGCGCGCGCGATAATAAACTCGATGCTTGAAAAACAGAAAACACATAAGGTCTCTTTTCACTATTTTCTCGTGACCTCGATGACCAATTGAGCTCAAATTTTGACAGGTTTGTTATTTCATGTATATGGTTAATCACACAAAACATGAACTTTGTGTGCGACTGTTTTGTCAGCTCTACCAATCCTGTATAATACCTTTAAGAGAAGCAGTTATGGTTACGTGTCCTGCTCAAGGACATAAAAGTGTCATGATAAGGGAATCAATGTGTGGTGAAGAGGGTTAAAAAACCCTGTAAAAGTTGAGAACAAATCTGACAGTTTAGCCTTAGCTCACCTCGACTCGGCGTTGAATTTCTATGCGTGTAGAAAAACCGCGTCGCGCAATTTTCGAACTTGCGCGCTTAAGTTTCAAGCTATCGCACGCAAGTTTCCAACTTGCGCGAAATAAACTATGCGGCTTACCAAATTTGCGCGCTCCGCGCAAACGTGATAGCGCCCTCTTTGACAAAACGTTGCCAGGCCATGTTTAAACACTTCTAGCCGGTGTTATATCGTCCGTTTAAACACGGCCACGTGATGTCCTCTCGTCCAATCAGAATGGATAAACTGTCTACAATTATTCAGATCCTGGTCCGATACACTACCGTGGACCGCTTGACTACGACATTTTGTTACTCTTTCAAAAGTTGCGATGCCACAAATAAATCGATGTTACATTTCTATTTATCTTCTGTTCTAGAGATCTATTAATCAAAATTTCACCACTCCAAATTGGCACAATTTTCTAACAGCAAAAGGTTTAGATACTGCAGTATCGGAAAACAAATTGTTGAACCTTGTTCTGATTCTGAAGTAACGGTATATTTAAACCATTTTAAAGTAATTGTCTAAAGTGTCTTTCCTAATAAATATTTATAACACTTTCAATACACATATGCTACTTTGAAACTACCCTATATACAGCTATCGGAAAATAAAGTGAGGTAAAAAACGCGATGATAAGTACTGAGAACAGAGCCGAAACGTCAGTCTCACGACGACCCCTAGAGGTTGACCCATCACTGCAAAGGTTGTCGTCATTCTCTACGAAAGTAATCCGTCTCTCCAGCCCGGCTGTTATTGGAGTCGAACGTTTGATGTAATCGGTGACAACAGTTGCGTCTAGATTACCTGTCAGATTAATGGTAGAAGCAATGGACGTTTAAACAAAAAATAGGTAACGATGACACGGCCCAACTATAGTTTAGGCGGCCCGAGTACAGTTTAGACCATCCCCTAGTACTCAAGATGCAAGTGTTTCAATGTTGTAAAAGTGTATTAATTTCAGAAATAATATGCAAATCAACATAATCATCTTCTATACAATCTCAGACGTATCCGCAAATATTTTGATCAAGAAAGTATAAAATTGGTTTTACATGCTCTCATCACAAGTAAGCTTGGTTATTGTAATGGGTTGCTGTTTGGAATGCCTGATTCTCTGATAGCTAGGTTACAAAGAGTCCAAAATGCATGTGCAAGACTTGTCTATCGTCGGTCAAACTTCTCTTCAACCGCACCTCTTCTGAGAGAGCTCCACTGGTTGCCAATCCGTCAAAGAATTTCATTCAAACTGTTGTTAATTGTGTATAAATCATTGAGTGGTCAAGCTCCTAGTTACATAACAGAATTACTTCAACTCAAAGTCCAGTCACACAGTCGTAGCCTGCGCAGTTCCAGAGATAAGTTATTGTTCCAGATTCCCCATGGCAAAACTAAAGTAACTCTCGGGGACCGTGCGTTTGCCATTGCTGACCCCAAACTATGGAATAACTTGCCAATAGAAATACGAAGCTCTCCATCTCTCAATGTCTTCAAATCTAAATTAAAAACATATTTGTTCAATTGAGAGATTCTATTTTGCATAATTTAGTTTTAAAAAAGGAGCTCTGAACCAGCGCAGCTGAATATATTTTGAGTAAAAGCTGCTCTATATAAATTGTTTACTATTAGTTAATAAGATACTGATCTGATTTGCTAATGTGCATATTATGACAGGCTCTGGTAGATTTAAATGTGTTGATTACAATGTATAAGTAAACAATTCACTTCCTTTTGGATGTTATGACATTTTTCTCACCTTGTTATCACTAATAATCCTGATACACAAGTTCTACTTTTGTTACAATGAAGGTACTCTTAAAGGAACATTACAGAATTGGTTTTTGCTAACAAAACAGTTGCTGGCAGTGTAAGCACTTTATGTAATCCACCATATACATAAACTGACAAACCTGTAGAAGTTTGAGATCAATCGGCCATCTGGGTCGCGAGAAAATAGTGAAAAACCGATTACACATTTGCATGAAATCATATAGACTCAACAAATGAATAAAACGCTCACTGAGCGATAAACTTCCATCGGAAAATTAACTTATCGGAAAATTAACTTATTCATTTCTCATCAAATATGGCATTTCAGACAGAAATATTTCAAGGGATGTTTTCTTCTATCATCATCATTAGACCGTGTAAGTTTTATGTAAATCTGTGATCAAAAAGTATATTTTACAAGTTTTTTTCTTACTAATTCTGTAATGTTCCCTTAATAACTTTCAGCAAATATACAATAATTGTCAACTATATACATTTGTATTTGTCATTCAAAAGCAGCTCTATCTAACACGAGGTGTTAAGATTCAAAGGTTACATTTGTCATCAAATAGAAAAGGCTGCAATAAAAGTGAACAACCACATAGATGTAATAATTAATCAGTTACAACTGCAAGTTCATTTTAAACCAGAGTTGAAGAAAAAGCACACTAATAGTGCGTTCTCTGTGAGCGAGTCTTTTTCCCGGTCCTCCAATGTCATGTAAAAGTACAATCTAATAATACGTGACGCCTTTGACCAGGACTTCTACTTCGCAACTTACCTGAAACATTCTCAATCAGGTTGTCCCGTATCATGGTGTAACCGTCTCCACCTTTGACGGTGAAAGAGTTGAGTAGAACCTTGTATACTTCGTTCGGATCAAGCGGGGCAAAGTCCGGGACATGGCAAATGCTGCAACGAACTTCAACCTTGGCTACCCGACTACCGGGACTTTTAGAAAGATCGAAGGTTACTAGCAATCCTTTTTAAATTAAAAAAGAAAGAAAGACAATAAACACGACATGCAAACAATAAAAATAAACAAATCAACATCACCCGTTTGTTTGCTTGTTTGTTTTGTTGCTGCTGGTTTTTTCTTTCTTGGGGGGGGGGTGTTTTTCCAAATGAAGTCAAAATTGCAAGTGATGAATCATCAAACACCTAAGCCTAATGTTATACGCTGAATTTTTGCCAATACCCCAGGGCCCCAGTGGAAACAGGTTTCTACTGCATGGGGCATACCTTGGGTAAAACATGTACAGAAATAGTTAAATAAATAAATAAATTAACAAGTGGTGGCGGCCTTTGGACCAGCCCTGAATTGCATTGACCTGACTGACCTTAGGTTTGTTTTGAATTTGGCTTCCAGCCGTTAGCTGCATGAGGTGGCCATTATTGTATGAAGACACTCAGTAATTATCAAACCATATCACTGCATTTGAATCCGCTATTACAGTCACATGGACGTCCCGAATCTGTGCCAAGAGCTTCTATCCCCCGAACCGAATTGCCAGGGTTGTCTTGGAAATTGTGTCTCCTAAGACAGCTCCTCCACGGATCACGTGTCGCCCTCGGGGTTTTTTCCATTCGATTCATACACAGGAGATTTTGGTCTCCATCTGACGTGCTTCCCCACCCCAAAATGTTATCCCCAACTTGCGATTTATGCGCAAACCGTTGCGTGTTCCTCGTAGGGTAGCGAGGAATTTTGCACTCTTGTAAACTATAAACTTGAAAATATAGTTCCATAAGCATTGATGCCTTGCTCACGTAGATACATCATGATGTGATAACTCTGTTTGTAAGCAAGAAACGGTGACGAAGCGAGGAATTCCTTACTGCTTAGCAGTGACATGAAAACAAGACCCAGAGTTTCCAAGTTCATGCCGCTGCTTATGCTAAGTAAATCTATACTTGGCTCTTTGATCTGACAAAAATGAGCATTGCAAGTGTCTTCACAAATATAACCAATAATAAATATTTATTGGGTGATTGGCGAGTTTGATTTGGAGGGAAATACCGAACGGGGGGGCAGGCATCCTACCAGGGTGACTTATTCCCATGGGATGTTCTGTGCAAGGGACATAATTATCTTTGACAACAGCTTGCATTATCGGTAAAACACCAATACTACAGTGATTATCTTTATAAAAAAGCCTCGTCTTTTCAGCCAAGCCATTCATCAGGCATCGACATCCAATAGTTTTAACATGAAATCAAATGATTGTAACGTCTTGAACCAAGACTAACGAAAACAATGACTACCTCCATATCTATTTAAAGCTCATTAGATTGTAAGGTCACTGAGTTTCTATCTTTGAGTGATAGTTGCGTGATGGCCCGCAACAAATGCGGTGGTGTTATGGCATCTGTTGACGTGACGTAACCTACCAGAAACTTGGAAGAAATCTCCCGGTGGCTCGACGTCGGAGTACCTTGCGACGGAGTGTTCTAACGCTTCCAGGAGATACATCCCTTTAATGGTGACTGTGTTAACTGTGTTACCAAATGGTAATACAGACGTGATGTCACCAACAGTAACGTCACCTGCAAAAAAAAAACAGTCGAAAAGAGGTCAAACGTTGCGGTTTTTAAATGCTGGCAAACATTTGTTTCTAATTTGTGAAACCTCGATTTCACCGACGTTTGAAAAGGTGAGAAACGTCGTTTACTAAAGAAGTGACTTCGACTACGACCATTGGCTGAAGCAATTGGTAAACAGGACACCTTTCGATACTGGCCGTAAACCAATACAGTAGAAGCACTTATTTGTTACAGGTGTCAGGAATATGCGTTGAATCACGCAAACACACACGAACAACAAAATCATGACATCATCAAATAACAATACTTTTATATAGCTTGAAAGAAGAAACCCCCTTTTAAGACAGGTTGTTTGATTGAATATGTGGCCCATGGTTTACAAGGTGCTGCGGTGCATTCAGCAGCCACTGCCAGAAACACCGGAGTAAACCCCTTCTCTTTGTGACAAATGTAACTGTACAGTTGTTCTTGTGTACGTTTATTACACAACGACGGGACATACTGCTTTATGACCCGACCAAAGGATGAAGTAATAATGGTTCAGTGTCTTGCTAAAGGACACAAGTGCCAAGAAACACCAGAGCTTGAGTCCAACGGGCTTGACATCTCGGCCACGACATCCACCGAAATATTGATAATTTAGTGCACAGTCCGTATGGGGGGAACTTTCAAAGCATTCAGTCGACATTAAATAAACAAACTGTTCGCAAAATATGAGTTTCATGCAAAGAAAAGTATTTCTGAGCGTGACATGTACGTGTGAGTATAACCATTTGGCCTGTACTCCACAGTCACAAAGAAAAGCTGTGATTACAAATCAAGCTTCATTTTCCGAATAGAAAAGAGAACTTGCAAAGTAAATTAAAAAAGAAAAAAAAAAGAAAAGAAAAACTAAAGCCGTGGCTTCGAATGTGGCTACTGCTGGAGCAATGACAGAGCCTATCAGACGCGGCCTAACACGATGTCGACTTGTTTCCATTATGAACTGTGAAAAAATACTAAGGTCTCTGTGCAAACACTTGGTGGCGCACTGTATTGAGTCGCTCGTATTTATCGCCATGGAACCATACCAGTCAGTTGAAGATCAGAGGAAAACCCCTGTAGCGGACATTGTGCATTAATTTCTTGTTTTTTGTTTGTTTCAATTATATACCATCTTTGCTCAGTATTTCAGAGTAATGTTTATTCCTTACCATTAGCTTAGACCACATTATCATAACCCTCTGTAGTATATTTCAGACCTAACCCCTGGGCGACCTTGTGTGGCTCTTGCACCATTCTCCCCTGCCTATCCCAATAGCTTTCCCAAGTTTTCTGATTTATGACCCCTGGGGCATTTCTCTGGCCAGCCAGTAGCCATGGTTACTCAATGTCTTAAACTGCGAGTGTATATGTTTCCAATAGTAATTATTATAAGTAGGTCAAAGGACCTTCACTTTTGTTCTGTAACTCTAACGCTACACCCAGTTTCACAATTTATTCCAAGAGTTTCATCCGTTTTCACAGAACCCCCAGCGTAGTAAGTACACATTTATTTCATTTTTGATTATTTAATAACCTTAGATTTCTACTACTTTTGAATTGTTTTACTATAATGTAGGATATTCCCATTATAGGCGATTTAGCTTCTCAACTCCAAAGAGCAGATCAGACTAATCTTGCCTTTACACACCGCCCATTGCCCAATGCATACAGTGTACACACTGCTCTATACAGCCACTAGGGTGCGGCCAGTTCATTCACTGTGTTCGAGCCCATACTTTCTTACTTTAGCCCTTTGTAGTTAATAGCCTGGCTGAGTTGAGTTAGTTTGTTTATATTATTCCCATATTGCTATTTAGTTTCCTTTACTAAACCATATTTTATTATCGTTGTTTTACAGCAAAACCTTCCGTATATAGTACACCTTCAATCTTCCAAATACACCTTCCGATTCTTCAATAAACAATTAGTTAGTAATCAAACCAAGAACTTGAAGGAAGCGTATTTGTACCATGGGACTCCATAAATTATTATTTCCACATCTGTAGCTGTAGTTGGCTACAACCCCATTTGAGAAAACCCACGTAATCAGGTAGGGACTAAAAACCCAACCCACATGCAAGGCTCTAAGGAGAGATTCGAACTAGGGTCAACAGGGGTGAAAGACAGAAAAGAAACCACTGAGCCAACCTGACTCAGCATAGAATAAAAATTAACATTCCTTACAGACAAAAAACAACCTAAAAAGGAAAGCACTCCGTTAAAATCATATAAGTTAACTTGCCTGCTGTCAGGGCTGCTCTTATTCCACCGGCATGAAACATTGCAATGGTGATGTCATTCACACGAGTCCCATTCACCAGGGGATGAGTTCCATATCTAATGTAGGCATCGGTCAGCATATTTCCCAAATTACACTCTTTCAACCGGCAGTAGTTGTGATCCATGTGAACGTTGGTCATTCCAATGTACTCCCTAGATATATTCCGGACTTCCTCACCCCATGCTTCTATCTCCTCCAGAACGCCTGGATCTATTGAACCAAAACAAATCAATACATTTAGAAAGTAGAGAGACGAACAAATTGAAAGCAGCGTACGCACTGTTTGTCTCAGTAGTAGTTGGCCAGTGGGACCCAACTACAGTTTTTGTCTTCCTTCACATTATGGAAGCATTCAACCCTGCACAGATGCTTGCACAATCTAGAGTCACCGTCAGTATCTTACCATTATTGCATTTTAATGAACTTTCCGCATTTCACAGACCAATTCACATGTTAACATCCACAAGTAACAAGAAATAATATGATGAAGTTCCCGAAGCGAAAGTCCACTTGTGAGCAGTCTCTTAAATTACTGAGTGAATTCTTAATAAATCCCTCCAACGAGGCACGTTGTCAGCACATGCCGACTTGTTTTAATACTTCCATTGTCTTAACCACATTGTCCACTGGTCAGCTCATTATGCCATAAGATCGTAAGCTGGACCATGCAGCACGTCCTAGAGGGGGTGTCAATCAACATGGGACAGTGGTTTAGTTAGAAACGGCAGGAGATCTCTTTCAGGATCTTTTGTGTACAAAATCGGTCTGTCAATTGTCAATGGTAGATGAACCAATTAAAAAAAAAATCAACTAAGCAATTAATAAAGCTCCAATTTACCCAGGCCAATACCTGATATGTAAACAATACACTAAGATTAAAGAAATCGTTGAACGAATGCAAACCAAACCCTTTAACCTACGGAAAGAAAACTTGTCAGCACGTGTTGACAACGTATACGCGTTTGTCCCAATTGAGTGCCGTGTTAGGTTTTAAACAGGCCACTTTCACAAGTTCACCCATCCATTTTAATAAAAGTGTTCTAAAAGTCTATTTCTAGACAACTTGTACCTTCTTCGACGTTGCTATCCAGCAAAATAGGGTTGCCTTCCCAGCCGATGAGTTTTCCACTGTCGTCAAATGTTACGTCCAGACGCCCAAGGTATTTGGCCAACGTATAATCCTGAACAACCAGTACATTGCCACTTGAATCGGAGTCTGGTTGCACGACCGTCGGATAATCTCCTTGAGGTGGCTCTGACGCAGGTGGTGTACCTGACCAGGCAAAATATCAAAATAAAATAAAATAAAATAAGAACTTGTACGATTGAAATTACTTTGTTCGGCCGGTGTCAGATGCAATTGTGTCCGCCATGCAATACTGTCCGCTCCGGACACTTTTGCACATGCAATCGTGTCTGGGGCTATGCAAAACCTGACAGGGCTGACACACGTTCAAGAGTTTTTGTCCATGCAAGTTTTACGTCAAAGACCTCATTTTCTAATGGCCTTCCTATGTTATAGCCAAGGAATCAAACACTGTTGTAATATTACAACTACACTTGACTACACTATTGTTGTCACCAATAAAGTAGAAGCACAACAGTAGAGGACAGTTTCATGTGCAGTCTCATTGCAGCAACGCGTTAGACTATTTTCGATTTCGTGTCAATCTGTTTTCTTATTTTCGCGGGGAAGGGGGGGGGAGGTTGTTTGAGTAAGACGGTTTTGCACGGGGGCGGACACGATTGCATATGCAAATGTGTCCGGGCGGACACAATTGCATTATGCAGCAGCGTTACTGTTTGTTGAGTTTATGGTGTCTGCTTTAAGACAGTGACCTTTTTGCCCATCACATTGTGGCAGGGAGATATTATGTAAACAAAGGGGTGTTTAGGTCTACAGGTGACATCATCTGTTTGTAAAAGAGGACCCTTGATGGAAGCAGATCTAGAGGTACCAGAAACGTAAATAAATATAACAAACCGTATTACACGCCAATGTCACCATCTTTGCATTGCTCCCTGACTCTATAGGCAATAATCGTTGGTTCTCACATGTACCAACTAGTGCAGTCTACTTTACTCCGTTTAGCCTCGATTTGGATAATATTGATTTGAATGGGAGACCATTGAGACGAATTCGCCATGAAAAATACATATCAAGTAACAGTTTCCTCACCGGTGTAGAGAAATGTATTACTGTGACCACCGACGACTATGTCGACCCCTTGAACTTCCTTGGCGATCTTCAAGTCCATGTTATACCCAGCGTGGCCTAGAGCAATGATCTTATTGATGTTTTCCTCCGCTACGAGTCGATCAACCTCAGCTTGTATGGCGGGTATCTCATCAGTGAACACCAATTTCTCTGGCAGAGCACAAGTTTTAAAAAAAGAAATGAAATAATACAAAATGTCAGGGGAAAAGGGCAACGGGAAACAAAGCACAGATGCTAAATTGACTCGGGAAAATAAGCTACTGAGTATACGGGGCCTATAAATAATAAAGCACAGATTGAAGCAAAAAGCATAATTTAGAGCCAATGTTTGCGGTATGTGATCATCTTCTGATGATATTGTGGTTCTGAAATAATCACTCTGATTGAGGAGATAAGCTGATCTAATGCGCAGTATTCACACGTATTATCAGGCTGCGGTTTGGGAGTTAATTCGGACCAAAAATATAGGACTGTCTTTAAAACGGTTTAATCTTTGAACATGTTGAAAGAGTAATATGAATAATTGTTTTGTTCATTCCTTTTAAATTTACATTCGATGTGTTATTCTGTTGGCATACAACGCGTGCGGCCTGATGGCCACCCACCTAGTGACATGATGGTTTGAGCTTTGAAACTTCTAGAAGCGAAGGTCGGTTGATTTTTTGTTACAAGTCTTAATGTCCAGAATAATCATCATTGGCCTTGTTTATTTAATCGAGAACAATGTAACACCGTCTTCTATAAGAACAAGCAATCATGGCGTAAGATTATTATCCTCCTCGAAATCATTTTGCAATTGATTTTTGTTTCATCCTTCCGATCAAAGGTTTTCTTAAATAAACAAATAAACATCTGATGATAACAATAGAGTATCGATTCGATCATCACACGGCCACCTTGAACTACTTGAGGATTGAGTCACTACATTAACACGAGTCTGAAGGTAACCACAGACTGCGTCCTTAGGCTGCCGCGGTTGGAAGACCATCGAGTTTCATTGTAGCACTGTTTGAGTTCGTCAAGGTTAGTAGGTTTGAGGGCCGTCATCCGGTTGAGGCATTTGCGAATGTGAATGAACGATTCTTCACCATGTACCCTTGACTGCGTGTTGGTTCAGACCCTCTCGACTATTGGAGACTTTACTGCCGAAGGCTGTTGCGGAGAAGGTATATTGTCAGGTGATGGGTGGTTGAAGGGATGGCATTATTCGTGTATAATATTCCGATATGCACATTTAGCTTGTTTGATGTAACGTGTCGGCTTTAGAGCAAGGCATTACGTACAAATTGCAGTTAGACTCATATACTCCTACGCCACGTAGACTCGGCATCACCTACGTCTGACGCCTCTTTCTCGAGGACATTAACGCGTATGTGTCGACATGGCTCGAGATGTTTCTGATTGTAGTCCGGAGTGTTGGGAACATGCTATGATTGGTTGAGAAGTAATCTCAGCAGTGAAAACCCTTAACTTGAAGGCGTTGAAGTTTCCGTGCTGAAGTTTTTGTTTTGTTTTGTGAAGAAGCTACACTACGAAGATACACTATGATGGTCATATATACGAAGCTCCAGAGGACAGTCAGACCAGTGGCGAATGTGGTCTTCATTTACGCATCCACATCCACCACGTGATCTTTTATGTGAGTTGAGTAAAACTAGCTGTATCGAGTTTATTCAAGGAAGCCCTCCAAAGTTATAACTAATATTAGAACATTGCAAACTGAAAAAAAGAAAGGAAAAAGGGACATAAAACCAAGCAAGCTTTCAACAAAAACTTACCAGTTGTGGATATCTCCGGGGTTCGGGCGAACGTGTACCCGACTATTCCAACCTTTTCCCCACCGATTGTCAAGACTGTACTCTTGGTGAAGAGCCCATCAATGCTTGGTTCTTGGGTCGCGTCAATATTGCAGCTGACCACCGACGTATTGATGTCACGTAGAAATTGTTCTAGACCTGCAGGCCCATTGTCAAATTCGTGGTTTCCGAGAGTCTAAAGATTGAACAAAAACCGTTGATTTTATTGGCCAATGATGTGTAGCAGTAGCAATCCCAAATGTTGATGTGCCAGTTTTAAAGGTTATAATAATGAAGTGGTATATCTTCACAAACATTTTGGGGCTAAAATATATATGGTTTGATATTACTAAATAATAATATTTACTAGTTTTATGAGTTGGTCATGAGTTATTTCAAATTGTTTCATCCCCAACTGTGTGCTAAGCCTATCCAATTAGACATCACGTGGTGGCGCGCTGTCGTGATGCGTACCCCCAAAACAACAACAACAACTTGCATATGTTCACATTAGTAGAGCCATCAAATGGACACATGCTATTACGAACCATTGAAGACGCAGGCTCGTCAATTAAGCAAACGACAAATTTGTGGCACGAAAAGTTACCTTTGAACACTGAACGCTAGGTCGACTGGCCTGCCCTGCTCTCACAAACCCGAATGATACGATCGCAGCTCTTTGCCACAGCTCAGTCTTTTAGACTGAGCATTCCTTGCTTTATGGACTGAGCTGGCAAACAGCCCTCTATCGCACGGCCACGACCCTGCTGGTTTTAAACGGCCGGTTAAGACCTCGTCACTGCTCTTTTTTGACACAATAAAGTTGCATAATGGATTAACAATTAACTGATAGGCCTGCATAAAATAATGATGGCCACGAACAGTATACCTGATCCAAACACACACCTCAAAGTTTACCTCTTATTAGTGAATGACTCTCAGTGAATTTCATTTAAAAGATAATGCAGTGAATTATCCCGCTACAGAAAATTAATAAATTTCTACACTAAAGTCATCCTATGCGTTTAGGTCTAGGTGTAGGCGTAGGGATGAAGTAAAGAGTGAAAATGCATGGTAGAATATGAATATTGTTTCAATGCAAATAGTTTTTCAGGTTATAGATTTATTTTTTATGGTCGTAAAAGAACAAAGGTTATTCAGATGCAAAGCAAAGAAAGTGCACTGCTCAGTTTGGTCAACAATAATTGATTATGAGAGAAATTAATTAAAAAAAATTAAGCAATTTGGTCATATCAATGTACAAGATTCAAACGTCCAATAAAAATGATGATCTGAAATGGCACTTTCTGGTTTGAATGAATTTTAATACGAGTAAGGTCAAGGTCTTGTTTCCCTAAATTCACAATTATTGTGCATTACAGAACTTCAAGTCTACTACTACAGTCTATATGGTGACCAAAGGGAAAACAAACCTTAAAGGGTTTGTTTATATTAGCCCCTCAACCTAATAATAGGTTTGTTTTTATTTTATATATATAGCCGCCAATGGCTACTTTTCAAACAGGGTAGTATCCACATTGGATTTCTGAGGACAAACTAGACATGTTGTAGTATGAAGGTAGAAGACTGGGGGTAGACCGAGACCAATCCAAAGTCCAAATACACTCAAAACTAATTAGACAAGTATTTCTGCGTCAAGGTTACAACAAATACCCTAGTAGGATGTCATCAATCCTAGATTACATTTTTCAATCATTCAACAATTCATAGATAAATGTACTAGAGGAGGGCGCCATTTGCTCGTCGTCGTCGCCATCCTGTTACAACGTCCACGCAGAGGGTGTTATTTCTACTGCAAGAACAAACAACGAAAACCGCAAAATACATCTCCTTTCATAGGACGAATGACAGTGACAGAGGGCGCTATAATAAAAGAAAGTGTTCCTTGTGATGACGAGCCTTTGCCTTTAGATGCCCACATAATATTAAGAACAATGAAATGCCCACAATAAGATACACCCTCCACATGTTAAGAACAATCAAATTCCCACATATTAAGAACCATCCACTGCCCAAGAACCATCCACTGCCCAAGAACCATCCACTGCCCAAGAACTATCCACTGCCCAAGAACTATCCACTGCCCAAGAACTATCCACTGCCCAAGAACTATCCACTGCCCAAGAACTATCCACTGCCCAAGAACCATCCACTGCCCAAGAACTATCCACTGCTCAAGAACTATCCACTGCCCAAGAACTATCCACTGCCCAAGAACTATCCACTGCCCAAGAACTATCCACTGCTCAAGAACTATCCACTGCCCAAGAACCATCCACTGTCCAATGACCACACATTATTTAGAATCACCAAATGCCAAATTCCCCCCACCCCACCTTCAGATATTTTATAAAAATGTAAGTTGTTAATAGTCGATGTTTGATGTTTACATATTTATTTTGGGGGCATTCTCCTTGTACTTATTTACTGGATGTATTTTTATTTTTTAAAATTGATGGATTTTAATGTTTCATGTGATGTATTTGGTGTGTTCCTTTTTAATCACTTCAAACAGCCATTTTGTTGCAATGTTTTAGTAAACCTTTAATTAATGGAAGAATGAATAATTATAAACCATCAAATGCAAACTTTCTGAATCAGTAATTCCAGATGAAGCCTACTTTTTGACATTTGCCTGCCGAAATCTTATCTGATAGTAGCACAAAGCAGATTCTTGCCTCCGCTAATAATTTCTTGTTCTTAATTTAAGTTGAATCATATTCAGTCAAGCGTGTACAATGCAATACATTGCAGATTGAAGACTAAGCTCAGATCCTAAACCTGTGGGCACAGAATAAAAACAAATTAATGGCACACGTCACCAGGGATTTTAAATTATTCGAGTTTTTCTTTGCCCGATATTTTTGTTCATATTTAACGCTTAAAATTTCCCCTGCTTTTAGGGGAATAACACAACAGACAGTGACTGGGTAAAAAAAAAAAAAAGGGTCTTTCATTTGGTCACAGCAAGACTTTGTGCAGTTTTACAATTTTCAATTGGAAAACGCTGAGTAACCCTGATTGACTTAGGAGGTCACGTTTTAGAGAGCAAACCGGATAACGGTTTGTCGATCGGGGTTATTCTGAAAGTATCATGTCCTTATTTCGATTTAAATTTTTAAAAAGCATATTTAGCGTCTCCGCCTGCTTCTTTTTTAGAGGCCGTTTTTTTTAAAGGGTAAATTTTAACGATCTCTGACGATTTAAAAAAAAAAAGCTGGCGACCACCTTGAAAAATATCCGGAATGTGTCGGGCGGCCATTTTCTAAAAAGGCAGAACGCTAAACATGTTTTTTTCAAATACATATTTTGCCTAATGACACAAGAGCCGCGTGTTGGGAAAACATGTTTCGATAAGTTAACACTAGTTCAGACGAACAGTATTCTCAGTTTATTGCAACGGATGTTGCGTGTAAACAATAGTAATATCAATGTTTCAAAAAGTATACTTTCGGATTTTTCGTTTTCGAACATTGGACTAAAAATCATTGTTGCATTGGTTTGTTTCCGAATAAATTAAGTACTCCGCCATTTTCCTGTATTTGTGATATCAAGTAAGGTCAATTATGAAGATCTGCCAAAATCTGCCGAGTCGAGGCATGCAAAGATACGAAACCTCGGGCGATTTGATATCATTACTGCCAATTATTGCCTCATGAGTGTACCCTGAAAGACTGAGAGGTGATTCGCCCACAGCAAATTGGAAGTAATGCCCTTCAGAACGAGCAGAAATCAAAACCAATTTGCTGGAAGCATCGGGGCACAAGTTCCGCTTCAATCACTGGATATAAAGCACGCTGGGTTGTCGAGTTCACCTCGTCTGTCGTCGTGCAGAGTGAACGAAACGGTTACAGATATGACCATAAAGGGGCAACGAACAGAAAACATTGTTTGACGTCAATATTTATACCGACAAAATTCACGACTTTAGCTCAAAGTCGTAAATATTGATGCTTGTATTCATTACAAATTTCACGACTGTAACCCCCAGTCGTGAATATTGACGCCAATACTTGATGCACGACTTGTTTGGTGTTTGTTTTTGTAGTCTACGCGGGCACTACGCTGTGGTGCACCATGCAGCTTCCGCGCGTATATAAACTACCGGTTTCAAACGTTGCTAAACAAAATATATAGTAATATTAAATAATCAAATTCACGCCGCGTTAGGTTTGCAAAAAGTCCTATATTTGATCATGTATATTGGCATCAGAAGTCACGACTTGCGCACCGAGTCGTGAGTGTTGTTCTGAATATTGGCATCAGGTGTTCACGACGTGAATTTTGTCCTAAATGTTGGCGTCAATATTCACGACTTGTACACTATAGCTTGTGCACTTGTTCAATAAGTCAATATTCGCGACTTGTACACTAGCTTGTGCACTTGTGCAATAAGTCAATATTCACGACCTGTACACTACTTCTGCACTTGTGCAATAAGTCATTTACGACTTAGGGCCCGAGTTGTGAAATTTGTCAAGATTATTGGTGTCAATATTCATGACTAGTTAAGTCGTGCATGTTGTCATACATATTGCCGACTCCATACTCACAGGAAGACATTTTGGTTTGTTCTTCTATATAATATATTTACAAACAAATTCTGTAATTTGCAACGGCATTTAGACCTTAGGTGTTTGTGGAAACAAACACTAGGTGTTCGGGTATTGCCGAAGTCAGTGTTGTGTCAACGCGTGAGCTATTTTATTAGGTTGAAGTTTGGTGCTAATGCTGTTTTGTGGTGTGCCTAACAAGCTACACGATTTAGCAAAAGTAAAAAAAAAAAAAAAAAAAAAAAAAACACGATCAAAACCCTGACATTTAATTGTTAACGGGGTTCGCATGGAAAGCTGTTTTAGAGACTAACAAAATCAGGTTGCGTGAACCTTGAATAGAGAAAAGAGTACAAGCAAGTTTGATGGACTTTGAACATTGTGGTCATTGAAGCGGAACAGCCAGCCACGGTGCTTTTGCATTATACACAGTTTAATACAAACGTGGGCTTTAACGTTCGATTTCGACCAGAAGTTAAGGTCAAATTGGTGTTATTTCCATGCAAAAGTTTGAGAAGGCTTAATGACCTACAACCTGATGTAAAACGTTTGCTTCAATTAAAAGTTGTTCTCAAGATATGTATTTTGTGAATTTTCAACTTCCGGTTTGAACCACAAGTCAAGGTCAAATTGGGTCATACTTTCTGTAGCGATTGTTGAGTCTTAAAAGGCCTTTCCGATGATATATAGATTGTAAAAATCCATTGTTTGGTTCATGAGTTATTGTTTTTTCAAATATTAAACTTTGATTTAACGTAATTCGACACCTGATGATGTCTTTAAGCCGTCATTGCAACAGTTTTATCTACTAATGATTTTTTTTTTACTATATCTAAAGTTAGAAGGTTGTGTGAGCGTGGAAAGTATGCTTTTGTTAGCGGACAATCGAGAGATAAGAAGAAGAAGAAGTGTTAAAAACTAGAAATCGAGTTTGTGAAGAAACTCACGGTGTTCGGTTAAAACGTGTTGTGATGATGTCCTTGAAATTTGAAATCAAATATTTATTGGTGTACAAGAAAAACCCTTCTTCCGGTTTTTAACGGAAATCAGACAGGTCACATTTTGAATAGCGCTTGTCAATTTAATTAAGACCTATGATGCATGGATTGTAAGAATCAAGTGTGCGGTTCAGGAGTTAAGAAATTTTCAAATATTAGACGGACTATCTTCGGGTGTGCAATATACAATGAAACATCAAGCGACGATGTATTCCGACATCTAGCTGTTGCCCACGTAAACTAAAACTACACGTGCATTGTACACGTGGCTGTACAGGTACAGCGTATGTGTACATGACAGTACATAATGTTCTTTTACTATCGTGCCGCGGCGTCGTCAATGTGGATCATTTTAAACGTGCGCTTTATCTCCCCTTTTCAACCAGATGTAAAGGTCAAAATGTTGTTATCTCTGTGCAAAAGTTTGAGCAGACTTAACGTTCTCAAACCTGATACAAAAATTTAACTGTCATGTTCAATAGTTGTTGAGATATGAATTGTTGAAATTTTCAGCTTCCGATTTGAACCGGAAGTTGATCAAATGGGGTCACGTTTTGTGTAGGGTTTGTTGAACTTTTAACGACCTGTCCGATGATGTGTAGATTGTAAAAAATCCAACATGTGGTTCATGAGTTATGATTTTTTTTAAATATTAACTTTTGATTTATTGTAATTTGAAACGTGATGACGTCATCATAACATCATTACGTTTGTGTAGTCTTGATATTGAGGTACAATTGTCTGATGAGTTTCAATGTTTCAAACAATTTCAATCTCGAGTTATGCTGTAGATAAGCCCGAAAGAATGATTATTTGAAGAAAAAAAATCAAAAAGCAAACTATGACCTAGTCTTGGTCCAAGACGTCACTATCTGTAACTCGTAACGTAACGTAAAGTAACGTAACGTTACGTAACGTGGTAACCCGACAGAGTGCGCGCTTTTCTTGAATTCATCGAGGTTGACGGTTGACTGTCTGTAGTAACGTCTTGGATATCTTGTTTTAGAGGGCGTGGCCAAGTTATGGTAATGAAGCGTCAAGTCATGTATTATGCATATCAGTGACGAAATGACATGCTTGCAAGAGAAGCAAGATATGAAAGGTCATGAGGTCGTCGACACGGGCATGCACTCTCGTTTTGATTGACCATGGCTTCGACCTTCATCGCATTATCAACGCATTCAGCAAGTGATTCTGAAATTATTCAAGCTAAACTATATGTTTGCAGTCGATTAGGTTTATCGGTTGGTCAAATTGTTATTTGACGTTTGAATCTTGTACATTGTCGATGTCATACAAACATGTAATTTAAAAAAGGTTATATTAGCATCTGAATTTATCATTCTAGCCATTCGACATGCCCTGAAAATAAACTATTGACAATGAGACAATTCTACCATGCATTGTTTACTTTAACCCTTATTGGGCCTACACCTACACGAATGATGACTTTTATCTAGCAACAATATTCATTTTCTGTAGTGGGATAATTTGCTGCATCTATGCGGTAGACATTTAATTTCTATCTCCATGATCTATGTAGGCCTACTTCACTGATAGGTGTTCACAAAGAGAGGTGAACTCGAGAATGTGTTTATCATACTGTTGGAATGGCCGCTGCGCTCTGCGGTTAGGACCAACTTTTCAAATAACATGCGCCCTGTGCATAGGCCTACAAGCAGTTTCTCTATTGCAAGGTCAAAGTGCATAAATTAAGTTAAGTACTGTAGCCAGCCTACTTACTGTATTTGTACATGTACCATAGTACATAGTGTGGAAATCATAATTATGTCTGTTCAATCGTTTAAAGGGCCGTTTGGTAATCACTCTTAAAATTAATGGCAATAAAAGCTTACTCGGTTAGAAGTCCAGCAAGTATAAAGTATTTTGAGAAACAATGTGGTTATTAAAAAATATGTTAGTTTTTATTCCCTTAAAATTTGAATCTGAGAAAAGTTACTGCAATCTAAAATGTTTGTCATATTGTTTATTCCAATTGCGGGTTATTTTTCCTGGGTTGACATCGCTCCGGATTTTTGGCGATATTTCAAAAACGCGAACACCAGCTAAATTTTTCACAGGTTAGTTTTGTTGTACATTTATTTAGGATTAAAACAATCGAACGGTTTTAAAAAACCAATGTATACTTTCCCTTTAACTCCCATGAACTCCATTTTACTCGTGAAAGCATCTCAAATAAATACTCATTATTAAATCATTCCTTCACTGTTACTGTAAACTTGCAACAAACAAGGACTAAGTTAAATATTGTTATGAACACGTACATCATGTAGGCCTTAGCAATTTCAGAATAATCTAGAGAATTGTTCAGTCAAAAACTTAAGGGCAACCCATCGTCAAGCTCTATTCAGAATGCATTAATTGTATTAAAGGAACATTACAGAATTGGGTTTTGCTAACAAAACAGTTGCTGACAGTGTAAGCACTTTATGTAATCCACCATAATACATAAACTGACAAACCTGTAGAAATTTGAGATCGATCGGCCATCTGGGTCACGAGAAAATAGTGAAAAACCGATTACACATTTGCATGAAAATCATATAGATTCAACAAATGAATAAAACGCTCACTGAGCGATAAACTCCAATCGAAAAATTAGTTTATTAATTTCTCATCAAATATGGCATTTCAGACAGAAATATTTTAAGGGATGTTTTCTACTATCATCATCATTAGACCGTGTAAGTTTTATGTAAATCTGTGATCAAAAAGTATATTATTTACAAATTTTGTTCTTACCAATTCTGTAATGTTCCTTTAATTTATTATAATAATTCCTGGCGAGACTATATTTTTCGAAAAATAATGAAACACACAAACACCCTCATACAAGATAACCAAGACCTTAATTCGTGGAAGCTAAATCGAACCAGGGATAGTGACGCCCTCTGTTGTTGGAATTGATCCATTTCGGTGCTTTGTTGGAATTGATACATTTCGGTATTCGTACCAAGACTAACTATGACCTTCCGGTACGACCTAGACTTGATCTATCAGATGCCCAATTATGAATATCACAGCTGTCAAAATTGCTGAAACGTAACAAGAAAATGGTCACTTTTCAACCTTAAAAACCCTTGTAATTCGACACCCGATGACGTCATCATGACGTCATTGTTCAGGTGCCGTCTTCATGTTAAGGTTCAAGTATGTACCAAGTTTCAAGTCAGCGCAACTTTTGCGACAATCTTGATAAGGTTTAGGGATAAGATGAAGAAATGGGGAAAAAAGGAACAATAACAATAGGTTTTCGGCTGATGGGCGGAACACCTTAAAAAAAAAAAAAAAAAAAAACCGGAACAAAAACAAGAGGTGTATAAATACATTTAAAAATAGCATGATTGCGTTAGCTTCACTTGTGGGTGAAATCACGTGACATCGATTGTCTTTAAAAAGCATACTCTATAATTGCAAATGTTATTATGAATAAACAAACTGAACTGATTTAAACACAATTGTATTAAAGGGGCACGTTGCCTGGGATTGGGCGATTTCGGCTTTAAAAGGAGGTTTTTAATAAATAGATATGGTTGGAAAGATGTTTTAAAAGAAAAATAATGATCAAATATGCCTCAAAATGGTGTGGTTTCCTTTTACCCCGTGACCTAACACGGTCCGCAATTTTGTGGAGTAAAAAATGTGGTTCTACAAAGCTAGTTTACGTAGTAAAAGAAAAACCACACGATCTCAAGGCTTATTTGTGTGGGTCATTATATTTTACTTTTAAAACATCTTTCCAACCATATTAATTTCATAACGAACGCCTAAAACGCTTTTGAAGCCCCATTCGCCCAATCCAAAGCAACGTGTCCCTTTAACGCTATTCTTTATTTGATATAGTAAGTAAACCACGCATGTTGAATAAGTAAATGCAAACATGATTGGTGTCGCATATAAGCCTATCACCATACAAAGATGGAGATCAATTAATGAATGTTTGACCCTATGTTGTCTGACCATTAAGTAGATGGTGTGCTCAATGTGTGCCTCCTCCTATTGAATCGTCATTGTGTTCTGGGAGTATCAAGAATTCTTGAGAGAACTTCGGGGGTACTTATGTAAAATATAGGGGAAGAGAGAGTATGGAAACATTTGAGGGGACTTTCTCGGCCACATATCGGGCATGGCATATTAGTATCATCCAAATGAGGTTGATTGAGAGATATTATGATGTCACTATGCAATGATGTGGTGAGAGCATCTGCACAGTACACAGGATCGTACAAGTGCACTGAGCTGAATGATAGGGCAAAAATAGTATGTCAATTATTGGTATGTCAATTATTGTTATCAAAAGTAAGGGATTCGTTGATAACGGAACTGCAACGTACTTGGCACGGACACCGGACCTAGTTTTAGATCTAAAACTAAGTAAACCACAAATGGGAGAAAATGTTTAACCTGGGCCCGGCTGTTTAAACCGATCGTGTTGGATCTTGCATGATGATTGTATAATAATAATTTGCCCGATTCAGAATGTGGGTGTCCTTGATCATATGATCAGCGTTATCATCATCTTCATGTTAAACCGACAGTAATCAGTTGCTCTATTATACCCTTTTATTTATACTATTATACCGGCTAATTAGCCTACGATACTCCGGATTAGTCCGTCCCCTTATCATAACCCAAAACGACGAGGTCAACTCTATTATTACAGATAATATTTACATCGAGTAAATGATGGATAGTCGTTTGGAAAAAAGGTTAATGTTATATAACGGCTGTAATGTGATGCGCATGCGCCGTAAAGGTGATGATTACAGTTAACCCACTTGACCTTTTTCTCTATTTTTTTTTTCGAAAGGGTTTAATATTATTACCAAATTATAATAATCATTTACGCGGGGATGACAATATCAGCTGAATTAGTTTAGCCTCATCTGGTCCGTATTAGAACGCATTTGCCCGTATTCACGGAGCCTATCTTCTTCAAATTCAGATTGATTTGTAATACGTCAACGCACCAGCGCGTAATCTTATTACTTGATGCATGAGCTAGCCGACGTCCTTTGGAAACCACCCTCTTTCTCTTTTGGACACAAACTTCTTTTGGTTTGCACAGCAACTACTAATTTCAATATATCGACAGATTTATTTATCTCTCGTCTCAAATGGACGTTTGCCAACTGAAAAAGCTTTTTAGCCATTACTTTTTAACCTTCAGGTTAAAGCTTCAAATTAGCAACTAATGAGCGATGCTCGTAACAGGCGACCTATCGCACTACGATGACCGAGTATGTCTCACTAGACGGATGTAACACAAACAACATATTGCACGGACAGATAGTTAGTTCTGTCTCATTTCATGAAATACGAACACTCATGTGACTTAAATTATTTAACTTTGCCTACATGATAACGATGTAGGCTTGTACATTCATTTTCCCTACAATATAATTATTGTTTAGGAACTCAACATAAATGTCTGGTTAACTCGCCATGTGAAACGTTCTAGTTTCAATCAAAGGTCTTTACATTTAACAGCCTCAAAAACACGCGATCGCATTCGTCGGGTACGAAGCTTTGTTGATGACCCAATAACAACAATAATTTATAACAATGGTGCATGAAAACATTCCGACATAAATCTCCACTCAGCGCTGGGATTGTTACGGGGGTATGGTATGACGTAAGCTGGGAACACTCTACGATCCTAAACCTTTTATTTTCGGGGTCTCTTCTCACCACAATCTTGCAAATCGATAAAGTGTTTACACTCTCCATTATTGTTTTTTCTCCCATCTTGGTGATTTCCTCCAATTTAAAACAGTTTTCGTAACTTTTTTTCACAGCTCTCTCTGTGGCGTGTCGTGTCTCATAATCACTGTACAGCTTGCAAGCCTGAGGAAACCCGTAAACATGAGGGTGTTTGCTATGTGAGCCCCCTACTGTTCCACGATATTAAAGTGTTCCGGGTTTTTGACTTGCACTACCACTGCTGCTGGTACACGGGACCTACGGCTTTAAGTCCCATCCGACCGGGACTCGAACCTACACTCTGCTGATAAGAAACAGCAGAACTCGAGCCCAGTGCTCTTAACCACTCGGCCACGACACGCCACATTATAACAAGACGACTGCATAATGAAGTCCATATTAAAGGTAGGGTCATATATATATATATATATATATATATATATATATATATATATTATATATATATATATATATATATATATATATATATATATATATATATATATATATATATATATATATATATATATATATATATATATATATATATATATATATATATATATATATATATATATATATATATATATATATATATATATTTATATATATATATATATATATAAACTCGCATTGGATTCACCAACTTAAGACAGTCCAACCCTTTGGACTTAACATCAACACCGGTGTCAAATAAATTCCCACTTCATTTACTGCTTACTTATTTATTTTATGTAATATAAATACAATTACTGGTAATAACCTGTTCTTTCAATGATTGATTTGTTTTCCATTCTTAAGTTGTTTTAAAAATCATATTTTCTCCACTGGCTAACTGTTACCGTTCTTTTTCTCGACAAGTTTTTTGGAGATCATTCTGTGTAATATAAATACAATTACTGGTAATAACCTGTTCTTTCAATGATTGATTTGTTTTCCATTCTTAAGTTGTTTTAAAAATCATATTTTCTCCACTGGCTAACTGTTACCGTTCTTTTTCTCGACAAGTTTTTTGGAGATCGACCTGTTCTTTTCCTAATAACCCCTTCTCTCCACAGACTTGTTGTTCTATAATTACCTCCCTTTCACATTGCTGTATATACTTTGGTCCTGTTCCCTATTGTTAATTGCATTTTACCCAATGCCTCGTGCCCCTTAATCTTGTCCTTTCATGTCTCCCGCCTGGTCCAGTAATCCTCCCTTTCACTGACCATCCTTTTGTCCCCACCACATAACTCTCATTGGCTCTCGACCGCCCCATTGTTTGTAAACTAATAACACTGATTGGCTATAATTTTCCCTCCTTTTTCTGGATACCATCCCATTGTTCTTTGCCTCTCTTTTTTGCTATAAATGGATATGTTTTTCGTTTGTGCTTGTTTTTGCCTCTGACGAAGGTCCGGTTTGGATCGAAAGCTAAGGCCATCTACCCTACAAATTTTATATATATATATATATATATATATATATATATATATATATATATATATATATATATATATATATATATTCAACATATACTGCTGATTTATAGGCCAATTGTCCAAAAATACAAAATAAGTCCCCTTTGAATGTTTTAGCTGAATAAAGTGTCAACGGTTTTACTGAGATTTAGCGAGGTGACTCGGGTTACAACCAACCGCATCTCCGGCCGTTGCATTCACAAACGGGCGCCACAGAAATTTGAATCTCCAAAACTCGCCTTGCCTCCTGTGAGTTTTGGCGATTACATTCTCCGACATACCTCTATTGATCTCTATTGATTTTTATAAATCAACGGGGCATTTCATTCGAAATAATTTCGCAAGATGCATACCTCCATTGCCATCAGTAAGGTTTCGGATAGAAATAACACATATTTTCGGGGTCGTCACTAAAGTGTGACCCTACATTAAGAGGCCTTGATTGTTCCTGAATGAAGCAACGGTTTTTTAATTAAAGGATAATACATTCTTACAAGGGTTGAGCTCATTTTGCCCCGCTGTCTGCTGTGAAGTTAATATTGACACAAGTGCTTGATTTCAAAACCAATAAACCAGTGAAGTATGTGCATAATTGCGCTTAGCATACAGACTGCAATGTAAGACTTCGGCATCCCACAGCTAATGGTCAACCAGAAGCAAATATTCTAGCTTGCTGTATGGAGTATCACATATAACTAACGGCGTATCTCGAACTTGATCTATTTTAACTGTTTTAACCCTATAATTAATTTGAAAAATTACAAACCATGACGTCATATCCGATGGCATTCATGAAATGGGAGGTGGCCACGCCCTTGTAGAGGAAAAACCACATGGTTCCTTGAAACTGATCACCACCATCTAGCAGCACCACGTTATCTTCCTGAGCTCGTATTTCCCGTACCTTGGTGACCCTCCTGGCTACCCCGCCGAAGCACTTTCCATTCAACGAATCTTCATCTTTACAGCTACTCCCGTACTCATTGAACTGCTCGAACCGAGCATGCACGTCGTTTGTGTGGAGTACAGTCAAGTCGAAGATAGCTAAGCAGGCGGCAGGGAGGAGTACAACAAGAACTCGGGCAACGAGAAACATGATGCTTCACGACAGCCGATGGATACACTGGCGGCAACGAGCAGTGCAACTGCACAGCACTAAAGTAGGTGTGTGAGGACAGTGTAGTCACAGGACAGCTGATACGGTGAACTTCAAAGGCAGTCTGCTAGGCCGTTTGATATGTCAATCTAACGGCCCCTCTCTACGGGATTATGTCGCACACAGTGGCCGAGAGCGGGGGAAAAAATGCTGTGTTCGGAATATTCTCTCCAATTTCTAAGCGTAATCAACCGCAGATACTTGACACCGGCTCATAAAAATACGCGAAGACGCGGAAATACTCAAGTGCAGCGGACCGTAGCATAAAGACCACTCAGGAAGGTCGTTGATCACTTATCTTCAATTTCAGATAAACAGTCAATATTTTGATTCCAGATTGATGTTAAAGGTGCGACCTCAACGGTGTGTTACTCTCACAGTTTGCATGCTAATTATGTGGACTCCAAGGTCATTATTTATTAAAGCACATAAATATACAATGCTAATCCGTTTTATAGAACTTATACTAATGGTTTTAATAAATTTAGTATGGGAAGCCGATCGCCCCCCGTCCTTGTTAAAATTCCAACGATCATTAAATAATTGCATCAGTATTCACACTGACGTTATAACTCCTCGTGAACGTGATCACCCTATTCGACAGCATTTTGCGGGTTATTTTCTTCGAAACAATGGTTTGCAGTGTCCTCATCCCGGAAACCAACAATTAGACCTGAATGTATACAAATGGCTTTTCGTGTAGTGACTTGAAGATCAACATTCAGAGATAAATTGGCGAAACATCAGAACATTGCATTTGTCTTATGAGAGATTCATATCATGACGACCACCTTGCTTATCTGAAGGGAGGACAAAAATTTGGATTACCACCTGAACCATGGCTGAAGAAAGTAAAACAATGATCGAGTATACAGCAACCCCCCCTTCCTCCTGCTTTCATCTCACTAAAATAGTGGCCGCACAACGACTGCGGGCCGCGAAGGGGGGATCCCCATCCCTCAAACCATAGAGAAAGTATACGCCTACATAATAACCTTTAATATGTGCTGTCAATGGTATAACTAGACCAAGATCTTGTTTCTGTCAAAATTCAAACGCAAACTACAATCAGCGCCGAAACTCGGATAACATTTTAGAGGGACACAAAAGGGTTGCTATATCATTCAAGGACAAAAATAAAAATGCTCAAAAATGCAGAACTTGCCGCAATATACTGTCAACACCAAACCCTCTTAAAAGGTCAATATCCCACCATCAAGACATGTGTTCAAATTGATTGATTATTCAACAAAAGTCAACAAATTCAATCACTAACTAGGCTCAATATCACTGTATTCGCCTCCACTTTGTACCCAGATTGTTATCTCTGAACAAACTCAACACAAACAGGGCCTATACCTGTTCACACAACTACCTTGTCAAAACTTTTCTTTGACCAATCTTTTCTATACTACGCACGAATGTGGTATTGTGTGATAGAATACAGGGTTGAAAGGTATGGTACACTTTTACTAAATTTCAAAGACCAGCAACCTCACTTGATGTTTGTCGACATTATGCATGAAATAACAAACCTGGGAAAAATGTTGGCATAATTGGTCAAGTTGCAAGAAAATAATGAAAGGAAAAACACCCTTGTTGCAATTATTGTGTGCTTTCAGATGCCTGATTCAAGTTTTTTGGCCAACATAATTACCTTTCTCTAAAACTACATTACTACCTTTAATAGTGGGGGTCAACGAGGCTAACATGGAGTTAAAAAACAGAAGCCAAAACACAGTCCGTCTTTTGGCTCTGTTCGTGACTCTTGAAGTGCTCTCGCACATACATTACGGACAACACGATGCCATACACCTGAGGCCTATTATGTTTTGCCTGGTACAAAAACAGAGTTAGCTGTTGCAAGCTGCTTACCAACCTAAATGACTGATGGTTATAAATACAAAAAATAGTTAATGACCTGCCTGCAGATTCTTTCGGTCTTTTTTGTGAGGTTTCTGTCTCTCCCCCCCCCACTTACTGCTTCTGTCTAAGGCAAATTAAAAAAAAAAAAAAAAAACATGTTTAGCGTCCCGCCCGCTTCCTTTTTAGAGGCCGCCTCCTTTTTTCTTTTCTTTTTATGAATTGTTTACTATAAGAATAAACTTTAACGACCTCTGACGAAAATTATTTTACTTTAAAATAAATAAGATCGTATTTTTAGACTTTAGCACACCGAAAAAAAAACACACCGGAAAAAGCTGGCAACCATTATGAAAAAATAGCCCTGCCGGTTGTCTTGAAAAAAATGTTGGGTGGCCATTTTTGAAAAAAAAAATAAAAACAATTCCCTCCTTCCTTTTTTCAAAAAGGCAAGACGCTAAACATATTTAAAAAAATTTATTTCGCCTTAAAGGCCTATACTTGTTTGTGCGTTTTGTTTTGCTTTTTAGCCTTCGAGAATGTCAGGCCATTAAATAATATTAATGTGCAACCCCAATATCGTAACGTCCATCCGTGGATGCTTATCATAATACACGATATCTGACCATTTTGGTTTGCTTCTTCATTCTCGGTTTGAATTTGAAGGGGGTAGGGGTTATAAAGGACCTTCACGAGGAAGTCACTGTGCAAAAAACTGTTCTACATGATTATATAATCCAGTATGTGAGACGAACTTGTGATGATCCAAGTGGATGACTTTTACTGTAACAATTGATTTTTATAATCCCCGCCTGCACATGCAGGCTTTTGCCTGTCCATACGGAGGAAGGCAAATAAGGACTAAATTGTGTTTAGTGATGAATTCTATATCTTACTATTTTTATTATCAACAAAAACACACATTTGTTTTTGAGTCTTTGTTGTTTTCAATGACGAAAATTAGTCACTGCTTGTGCACTGTGCAGTCCCTCCTTCCTCAGAAAGTACAAAAAGCAAATTATGTAATGCGTCACTTAAAACGCAACATCCATTATTTAAACAGCTTCAAACGACTTTGAAACTAATACATAGTCCTTTGCAAAACTTTGGCTTCAGCTCCGGTTAAAACTCCGGCAAGTATTTTGAAAATGTGTCATACGGGGCTTCCAAATACCGGACCAAGCATAAGCCTCAGTCGTAGCCATGGTTATCAACAGGGTTGAAGTCACACAACGACACTGAGACCGTTGTGCGAAGGAACCATGTTTCAGCTTGTTTTTGTAGAGACATGACCTCACGATGACACCACTTTCAATGTCCACAAAGAGCCTACGGGCACAAAACAGATATCAGCCACAATGGACTTTATCCAAACCTCCTGTTCCGATGTGGCAGGCGATTATTTCCCCAATACGGCCAACTGTGTACTAATTTCAGCTGATAGCGCCCTCTTTTAAATCATCCTCCTTTAGCCTATAATGTTAATTTCCCATGAGGGACAGAATCTCCGGGGGACAGATTTCCCTTTGACACCGGTTCCGGGATCCGTTCGATGTTAAAGCATCGTGCAAATTTCACATTGCTCAAAAAATGACGACAGCCCATGGCAAGCAAAGAGCATGTGTGCTAAAAAACGGGACCATGCAATAAAACTGTACGCTTTTTGGAGATCATCAACTGCCACTTTTCGACAATGGGTTGTCAGCTCACCCGGATATTGTAAGTGTCTGTGGATTAATAAACGTTTTATACTTTTATAAACATGAAATAATATATATTTCTATACAAGACTGGGTCATTTTTGTAACAAACATTTGTTGTGGGGGGTTCAGGTGTTGCCATGGCAACCGGCAACCTCATTTAGGGGGTCAAACTATATCAAGTTATTTGTAACATGATAATAATATACAAATAAGTATTCAAAAATATGAGGAGCCCCCGGCCGTACGTCCATCGCCCCAGCTTCAGAACAATCAAACTGCAAGTCACATCTAAGGAAAATAAAAGTGCCAAGACCCACAAAACTACCTCAAAGTGTGCTTGCTTCACATATCAGGCCGCCTTTTTGTGCCTTTTTTGGTACATATGGTAGTAAGGGGGCGGATCCAGGATTTTCAGGTGAGGGGTCCAAACTTTGAGAGCTAATTTCGAAGTTGAGCATTTTCAGTAATCCTAAAGTATAAATGCAGGTGACCCAATATAATTTTAATGATAATCTATGGATAATGTGTTATGTGAGAGGCAACGAAAACAAGCCCAGAGGAAGCTTTCAATAATTTGTCAGACACATCTCAGAAGCAGATACAGGCTTTCTTCACAAATGTTGATTCTAGCCTTCTCGAGGAGTTACTGGCATGAAGAAAATTCGATCTTTCTTTTGCATAAGAATGTAATAGCATAACAAAAATTGACCAGCCCAGGCGGCATAAAATTGGGACAAAGCAGAACTTAACAGAAATGATCGGAATTAGTTCTAATAACATTTAAGAAATATGTGACCAGAGTGTAATTTATAGTCAATTTTAATTGTCGTGATACACAGATCAATGTAATTTGTTCGGTGGTGGACGCGTCACGTGTCATTCAATAGTTAATATTAGACAGGCACCCATCCAATATAGATAATTATTGGACGCTTATGGATAGTTTGATAATATGGATAATTATTGGACGTTTCCAAAATATTCGTCCCCCGGTCGTTCATCCAAACGAGGCAATATCGTGTCACGGCGGACAAGGTTGGTGTCTAGGCCTACATGGAGTCGCCCACGTTGTTCACAGGTAATGATTTTTATATAGTTTTCAAGTTTAATATATACATCTTTAGATTTTTCAATGTGGGATGGACGAGTTTCCGTGTCTAATATGTGTTATAGTGGAAACAATTTCAATGACAATGACCTTTGTATGAGTTGTATACAACAAAAATAGTATTTCGTTCACGCGTGAAATCGGGCTTAATGGAATAGTCCAAATTTCACCTCGTGATTACTTAAAGGCCCTGTACACTATTGGTAAGATCGAAAAACACAATGTTCACAGATTCACACATAACTTACATGATTTAAAGTAAGTAATGGTAGAAAGGGTTCCTTAAAATATTTCTGCCTAAAATGCTATCGTTTGTGAGAAACGAGTAAAACAATAGTAATTATCGCGCGCGATAATTTGAAAAAACAGAAAACACATAAGATCTTTTTTCACTATTTTCTCGTGACCTTGATGACCAGTTGAGCTCAAACTTTTTCAGGTTTGTTTGTTCATACATATGTTTAATCACACAAAATGTGGACACTGATTTTGAGCTGTTACCGAAAGTGTACAATACCTTTAAGATCCAAACATTTCGTCGATAAACCATTTTGTTCAACAATATAATAATTATCTCGGACCCATTGTGCACGACAAAATGTTACGTTGAACATAAGATCAATGTTCGACATGTCGGAAAGAATGGTCCATACCAAACGTGAAATCAACAAATAAAAAGATTTTGACAAAAAAAGGAGGTTGTTTGACGAAATTAATAACAGGCCGATTGATAATAAATAAACCTGGAATTTTTTTTTTTAAATTATAAAATACTGTAATTACAAAATACTTTTTGAAAGCATCTTTTGAAAAACACGGTCGCACGTCTCATGCGCCCAGACGTTCCCAGCTTGAATGCTTCGAACATTAAAAGGTGCCAACAAGAATGCTACAATGTAAGCTTTGAATGCCCGCCGCCAAACGAAAAAGCAACCCCAATCTTGCTCGCATTAAGGCCGATATAAATTTATTTTGAGAAATTGCATGATCGATAATAAAAATGATTAGAAACGTTTTGAAGCTGGCCACCACATCCGGTGGTAGCTACCTTGGATTTTTAGGGGCAAACAAAAATAGTTAATTGTCTGACATTTTGACCCTAGCAGAGTTTTTCTCGAAGGCTAAATGACAGGGCTCGACCTTAACGCTAGCCCGGCGTACATTGGCTAGTAAAAACTGCTGCGGGCAAGTAAAAAAACACTTCTTAACTTGCCCGGCGGGCTACTTAAAAATATGTGCACGTTCCTTGTTTTTCAGAGGTGATAAAAGAAAATAAAAAAATCAATCTTCAAAGCTTAATTACCTTTTGTGTGTAATGAATGTAACTTTATTTTGTTGCAAATGCAACCACGCTACACGTTTACATATTTTCGGTTCGGATAACCGTGAAAAAATCACTTGAAAGTGCCGCGGAACGCATGAATGACCACATCTTGATCTCGATGTACACAACGTGCTACCCGTGCGACACACAAGCAGTCACATCGTTTCCACTTTACAGGTCTGTAGTCTTTGTTATCACGTGACTTTGCGTGCTACAATAAAGCTAAGAAACATTGAACGCTAGAGGGCGTTTCAAAACAATACGATAGAATGAGAACAACCAGTGCGGTACGCGATAGCATACAAAATCCGGTCACAAACGCCTTGACGAAAGACTCTACGTTTCTATGCAGAAGGTTATTCCCCCCGAACGTGCAATAATCATTATCACTGGTGTCGTGATAAAAGCGTATACAGCAATGGCGTCGCTGGTCCGCACGCAAAATCCGTTGATAGCGTGGTCTGCCGAGCACACTTGGAAATCCGAAATGTCGGCTGGTTTTACGAAAAGCTACGCAACATTTAGGCTTCATTTTACAAAAATGACAGAGTTTAGGATCCCCTGGATGAATGGAAAGATTAGTTAATTGTATAATGTAAGATTTGTTTCTCTTTATTTTTTTTTTGTTCGTTGTTTTATGGGTTTTTTTGCGGCGTGGTTGTGCCAAGTCAAAATGCTGTAGTGTTACTGTTAGTGTTACGAAGACGCAATGTTTACTATCGCATGCACGGTTGCGTAATTTTTTTTTTTTTTAAACTCTAAATTTGGTATTCCTACCTCCATGCTGAAACGGACCGTTTCAGAAATGGTTACACGTTTACAAAAATAACCGTAAACGCACATGCTTTTGAGTGTGTTGTGACAGAGAGTACAAGCAACTAAAACGTGTTCACAAAGAATTTTTACTACCGGGCTGCAACATGTGGCTGTAAATGTCCACCGTTAAAAATCCAAAATCCGTCACCAAACAAGCGAGAAAACGCAGCAACAATGATTTCTAGCCATGAACAAAAGTCACTCAACCTTCTCAGTAGTCAACAAGAACATTAAACCTGATTTAATGGTTATGTTTTTTCCAAACATATTTTCTCGGGCTAGTAAAAATTTCTGCGGGCTAGTATAAAACACAATTTACTTGCCCGGTGGGCTACTCTCAGAAAAAATTAAGGGCAAGCCCTGAAATGTTTGAGAAAGATTCTGCTATTGGGTCGCAAGTGGGAATATTTTTAACATGATCATTTCCAACTTTTCAAGCCAAGAAATACAAAATATTCATCCAACAGACCTCTTATTGTACCCTGGGCCCCAAACGCTGGGAGGAATATCGATTTTAAACAAAATGATCCCCCAAAATGATAAACCAATTACTAAAGCGCCCCCAATGGCAAACCAGTAATATAATGTAACGTTATTGATTATGTCAAAATAAACAACTTAAACAATTTTTATAGCATTTGGAGAAAACATCCCGAACTTATGGATAGTTAGATTTTTGACGAAAAATTTGTATAAACTAACATGGTGAATTGGACATTTTGGGGTAAAGTTTCATAAATATCGCTTGGGAACTTTGAAGAATAGTGCATCCCCCCCCCAAAAAAAAAGCCCGGTCCTGACAGGGTTAAAATGTATTGTGACAGTTTCATTATTCAAGTGTATTCGATGTACAAACCAACCATATTGAATGTACGAAGTCCCCAAGTTGAAAAATACAATGAGTTATTTTGAGTCTGAATGGTACAAGAAATCCCCGACTTGGTGTGGCAGACAACACATTACAAAGGTCCGGATATGCCAATATGAAGTTTTCGGTTCATATCTAATACGTGGATTCTTATCTGTAACCGCGGCAACTAGCGCATCTACAACCGGCTGTTTATCAGTGTCACCAATACGTGTAAAATGCCGCATCCTTTGAACACGAGACTGAAAGAAATCCTCACCGTAGGACTCCCTGACCTCGGCCGGCAAATCCCGTTCCAGCTCCTCGGCGATCTTGTTGATTTTCTCTTGGGTAAAGATGCCAGTAGCCGCGATGTAGTTGCCAGGTTCCACGACAATGACCTGGACGCCCCATCTGCGCATTTCGTACCGCAAGCACTGCGTAAAACCCTCCAGTGCGTATTTTGTTGCTACGTAACAAGATCGTCCAGGTGACCCCTGGCGACCCAAGATGCTCGTCACGTTTACAATTCGTCCTTCAATCAATCAATCAATCAATCAATCAATCAATCAATCTATCAATTAAAAATCTATTTTGTCTCCGTTTTAAAAGATTGAACTAACTTCTTTTGGTGCAAAATGGCTGTGAATAATTCACAATAATTTTTGTAGCCTATCTATTCTCTGAGCAAAAACCTCCACATAAACACATCAATTTATATTAAAGGTATTATACAGGATTGGTAGAGCTGACAAAACAGTCGCAAACAAAGTTCATGTTTGATTAACCATATACATGAAATAACAAACCTGTGAAAATTTGAGCTCAATTGGTCATCGAGGTCACGAGAAATAGTGAAAAGAGACCTTATGTGTTTTCTGTTTTTCAAACATCGAGTTTATTATCGCATTGTTTTATTAACTTCTCAGAAACGATAGCATTTTAGGCAGAAATATTTTAAGAACCCTTTCTACCATTACTTACTTTAAATCATGTAAGTTATGTGTGAATCTGTGAACACTTGTGTTTTTCGATCTTACCAATTGTGTACAGGGCCTTTAAAGGAACATTACAGAATTGGTAAGAAAAAAAACTTGTAAAATATACTTTTTGATCACAGATTTACATAAAACTTACACGATCTAATGATGATGATAGTAGAAAACATCCCTTGAAATATTTGATGAGAAATGAATAAACTAATTTTCCGATTGGAGTTTATCGCTCAGTGAGCGTTTTATTCATTATTTTGTTGAATCTATATGATTTCATGCAAATGTGTAATCGGTTTTTCACTATTTTCTCGTGATCAAGATGGCCGATCGATCTCAAACTTCTACAGGTTTGTCAGTTTATGTATATGGTGGATTACATAAAGTGCTTACAATGCCAGCAACTGTTTTGTTAGCAAAAACCAATTCTGTAATGTTCCTTTAAACTATGATACAAATGGATATTTGTGAACACTGTGCCCCCACAGTTTTATCCCTCATTGTCTATAGTGTGATCATAGTCATCCACTGTAAGAAACGCTCTACAACACCACCACATGATAATTGTGCACAGGTCAACCTTCATATTCATTTAAAACCTGGACACGATGTTCGTTCAACAAACCTCTTGGTTAATTTTCCCCATTGCTATAACGCTTCCTGCCTTGAAGACCTCGATTATAATACAGCAGAGCATCGTTGAAGTTCAAGTTTTTGATTTCGCTAATACTTTCAAAAGGTAAAGTTCCGTGAGCATTCTCTTACCTTTCGCTTTGCGAATAAGCGGCAAGAACGCCTTGCAAACACGAATGGTGCCCCAAAGGTTCGTGTCTGCCAGTCGCTGGTAGACTTTCATTCCACAGAACTCTACATCACCAAATATGGAAATACCAGCGTTGTTAACTACAGCCCACAAAGCTGGGATTGATGAAGGAAAACAAAATAACCATAATTCATTATAGCATCACTGTCTGGTAATGTTTTCTTTAAGTATGTTTCATTAATGGGGTAGTATTGTACAACACAAATAAAATGAGGTGTAGGCAAACACTAATTTGAGTTGCTACCCGACTGTTTGCAGCGAAAACCTTTCAAATGTCAATTGTTATTGTCACATTTTTAATAGACCCATTTAATATAGACATAACTTGCGCATTGATCACATGCCCGTGTTGCAAAGTAGTTTGCCTGTACTGGTGGTAGATAAAAAAGACAAACCATGTTCGCACTTTTTTTTAAAGTCAAGCAGTAGAAGCCAAAGGTTCTCCATCTTAGCAGTCAATAATCTTTGGAATTTTTTTTTCCAGTTTGTTTTGCTGCCCATAATGTTACACAAATTTGGCGTTTATGGAGAATAATAAACGCATAGTTCGTGATAATTGTAGGTGTCATACAGTCCATGACTTCAACCACATTTTTACATGGTAGCAAACCGACTACAGTACAGAGCTTCATCACTTCTCGTGCAATGATATCCGACTATGTATAATTAATAGTCAATAAATACTGGACAGTTTTTAGCATTTCTCTATCCTTATACTTTTAAGATTGTTGTTTGTTTTGTTTAGCTTTTTCACTTTCTCATAAAAATAACAAGCAGACAAGCATAATAAGTTGCATTCACATTATAACATGAACTACTCCGTGGGCTATGGCTCGTGCAAGTCATGGGGATCGGAGCTCCGCAGGCACCCATCAGCCTGCTGCTATGATTTATCTGGGAATTTCTTTTTTAAATGGCTGTGCTAAAAAAACAAATACTGTATCTGTTTTGGATTGGAAAATGTACCTATTGACTCAGCGGAAATAATGTTAGTTAGAGTCTGCACAGCCTCAATCACCTGTCCCTCCTGAGTGATATCCATCTGAATGACATGCAGCCTCCCTCTAGCTTCACCCTTTGACATCCCTGAATCGCGACCCACTGACCAATTGGACTCAGTCTGTGAGTCAACATCCTGTAGCTTTTTAGCACCTTCTCCATTGCAATTCAGACAGCCAGCAAAGACAGTGAAACCCAAGTGATGAAGGAATTGGGCAAGCTCATATCCAAATCCAGTATCACAACCTGTAATTAGAACAGCCTTGTTCTGAGGACATACTCTATCTGATGAGGCATGCAGCCGACAGAGAAACAGCACAAAGGCCACAGCAGTAACCAAGGCAACAACTTCAATCAACATTGTAATGAGAACCTAGAGTAAAGAACAAAAACAAGAAGATAACTGTTGTTATTATTGGTTTACAGCTTCCCACTGTACAGAGTATCATGTTTCATTTCCATTTGTTATCATTTAGGCCTATACCACTTACTTTCAAGTAAAACAATTGCATTTGTTATGAATTATGTGATCATATGGGGGGGGGGAATTCTAGGATTCTATCCTTGAAAAAAAAACATGCTTTTATCTGCATGAAGGTCATAGGCCTACCTGAAAAGAATGTAATAATAATAATATGGAATGTGTGGGAATAAATAAATTGAATTAAACTGAATAATAACGATAATAGGCCAGCTTACGTTTTCTAGTAAAAACTGCTACGGGACGGGCTAGTAAACACAACTTCTCAACTTGCCCTGTGGCCCCTGTGGGCTACTAAAAGCTGTTCAACCTACTGGCATACAATGCTCATATTTCTTCATTTTCAGATGTGATTAATACATTTGTAAAATGTGTTCATCTTTATTGAGTGTGTGAATGTAACTTCATTGGACCATTAAACTGGTTGTGATCGCTACCATTAATACATCAGAAAGATTTTATGACAACTAGGCCTAATGTTTAAAATCTGGGCTACAAAAACTTTTAGAAGGCAAGGCCTGCAGGCATTATTGTGAGTCAATTTACATGCACACTATTCCCTTCAACATCCTACCCTTGCACTTTATTACTAAATGATGAGCAACAAAACTTTATACTTGTCTTGCCTAAACCTCTAAGGAGACAAGTGTCATGACCCATGACCCATGACCCATGACCTGGGTTAAAAACAAACTAGACTGCACTGTACTAGACCACTCAGCAGTATTTCCACTTAGTATTTCAACACATGATGATTGAAACAATCACCTTGATTTCAATTTCCCCTTTCAATGAATGCCTTTTACAGTTCTATGCTCCCCTCCCTGCTCATAATTGTCTCCATCCCCTCAACTCAAGAAACAAAATGAAAACTATACAACATGTGGTTGTGGCATAATACTTGACTACATGTACATAGACACTTCTCACTGTCGTCACATTTCTAACGTTGTGATAATCGTTACCATCCATCCCGTGACTGTCAGGAGGATGGATACATTCCTATAGCAATGTTTACTAGGCCTTAGGAGTAGGTCTGCCATGCTTAATAACTGGAGTACATTATGCACGTAAGATACGTACCCCTGTAGTGCTATCCAGAGTTTCGAAGCACGTGTTCATGCAGTTCTAGTATAACGTGTGTGCGTGATGTGCACATTGTAAGTACTCCAGCATGATGAGCGATAAATAAAAGAACTGACTTCATCTAAAGGGTCTATGTGATTAACATTCGCTGTGTTGAGTGGCGATGTCTAGAACTAGAATCTGATAAGTTCATTTGACATTTGCAATTATCGTTCTTTGTGAAATTAATTTTATTTGCATAACATTGACATAAATGACAAAGTAAACGGAAATGATCACAACTAACTACTCCTAGAATTATGAGGTTCCATGAACCTCATAGAGGTCCATGTACAAACTACAATACAAAACTTTTTTTCATTTACGTTTCTGCACCTGGAGTTCTCATTTGAAATCGGATCTCGCCAAAATTAGGCTCTACGTGTTCCTTGGAATCTCATTGAGCGTTGCATGGGTCAAGAAAATCCACTCCGCAAATTTAAAATTGTTAAAAAGCAATACATTCTTACCGTCATTCCCAGTCCTCTTCAAACAGTGTGAGTGCTGCGCTCGCAAAGGTCTACCGAACAAACTGGTACTCCGCGCGCAGCAACGCTGGTCCCGGCAACTGTAGTTTGGTTTTGTACACACATCATGTGACTCCAGCGCCATATTTGTTATAACACTCACACTGTTTGAAAAGGACTGGGAATGACGGTAAGAATTTATTGCTTTTTAACAATTTTAAATTTGCGGAGTAGATTTTCTTGACCCATGCAACGCTCAATGAGATTCCAAGGAACACGTAGAGCCTAATTTTGGCGAGATCCGATTTCAAATGAGAACTCCAGGACCAGGTGCAGAAACGTAAATGAAAAAAAGTTTTGTATTGTAGTTTGTACATGGACCTCTATGAGGTTCATGGAACCTCATAATTCTAGGAGTAACAACTAACTAGCCACAAGCAATATTGTGAAGTAATGAATACAGGGGTGGTGGGGGGGGGGGGGGGGGAGTAATGCACAATCAGGGCCTGTAGTGTTATTGTTAGTGTTACGTTTAGCGTTACTTGCTGATGTTGTTAGTGAGTGACTGATGTTGTCAGCAACAGGCCATTTGGTTTCACAAAGAATTAAATTTACTCTTAATACTACTCAAAGAACTAGACCTGAAGTACTGTAGGACTGGTGGTACTATTTAGGCCTATAGAATTGTACACAAATTGCAATTTTTTTTGCAAACATTTAATAAAAGCATGAATTGTTTAGTTTGATAATTTCTAACTACTTTTATAGTCAAAAACTTTACCAAAAGTGTGTGGATGCTCTAAAGTTTAAACAAAAAATGCACAACACCCACAGGCAGATGCACCTGAGTAAATATCACGTGAATTAATGCACATACCTCAAAATACTTAGTTTACAGAATAACAAGGAGATTAACTTGCGAGATTTGCATCGCCTGGAGTTGTCCGACACTGGTGGGAGACTGAGAGAGGTTGAGAAGTAAACAGTTTAATACCGCCCTCTCTCGTCCCATTCATACCATGACCTTGTTTCTCTTTTGGTGGTTTAATCAAGGTGGGCTTATATAAAAAGAAGAGGGAATTTGATATTATCGAACGATTTATAGATCATTAATTGACCTACCAGTTGTGTATATTACTACTAAAAAGTATCTCATTGAAAAGATTTGTAAATATTTCACTCTAATACATTGATAAAGTTGGCTCTATTTAATTTAATTTGTTTTTCCGTATATGCGGAACTACCTTTATCAAGTAATGGTACAGCCTTCTATACCCCCAGCGGCCGCCACACAGCCGGTCAGCATCAGCGAGAGCACTCTCCCAGGCCGGCAGTAGCACTTAGCAAATTATATTCATTATGTCGATCAAACCTTAACTTCGAAGGTTTTTTTTTCTTCACCAAGAAAGTTGTTTAATAATGGCTGGTTTATTTTGATAAAATACTCCTCTCAATGTTAATATCGAGAAAGCGCACACCCAGGTGAGTTTTACTATTACTTTAAAAATGAAATAAAAAGTAAAGTAGGCCCAGTTTCCGGACGACATATTTTGTAGTAGGGATTGTTGTTCGATTGTTCTGTTGTTCAATGAATGGGGATAGAATTAAGTGTCCATGGGATTTTCTTCCTCCAAGGGTTATCTGTTTGGTTAAAAAAAAATGTACGGCAGCCTTTTGGTTTTATTTTAAGAAAGTAACTTGTTTTAATACCATGGAGGAAGAAAATTAGATAATTAGATAATTTTCTTTCTCCATGTTTTTACGCACAGTTATTTATTATATTAATTTAAAGTGCTTGCCTGGCTTGGTTGTTGGCTACTCCTAGAATTATGAGGTTCCATGAACCTCATAGAGGTCCATGTACAAACTACAATACAAAACTTTTTTTCATTTACGTTTCTGCACCTGGAGTCCTCATTTGAAATCGGATCTCGCCAAAATTAGGCTCTACGTGTTCCTTGGAATCTCATTGAGCGTTGCATGGGTCAAGAAAATCCACTCCGCAAATTTAAAATTGTTAAAAAGCAATAAATTCTTACCGTCATTCCCAGTCCTCTTCAAACAGTGTGAGTGTTATAACAAATATGGCGCTGGAGTCACATGATGTGTGTACAAAACCAACCTACAGTTGCCGGGACCAGCGTTGCTGCGCGCGGAGTACCAGTTTGTTCGGTAGACCTTTGCGAGCGCAGCAAGCGCCATATTTGTTATAACACTCACACTGTTTGAAGAGGACTGGGAATGACGGTAAGAATTTATTGCTTTTTAACAATTTTAAATTTGCGGAGTGGATTTTCTTGACCCATGCAACGCTCAATGAGATTCCAAGGAACACGTAGAGCCTAATTTTGGCGAGATCCGATTTCAAATGAGAATTCCAGGTGCAGAAACGTAAATGAAAAAAAGTTTTGTATTGTAGTTTGTACATGGACCTCTATGAGGTTCATGGAACCTCATAATTCTAGGAGTAGTTGTTGGCATGGTTGGTTGACACGACATAGAGGCTTATTCCGATCCTCCATGGTTGACATGAGTCTGTTTAGATATTTATAAGATAGATTGATTGTTAGTGTTGTCCATAGCTCCCATCACGATTTACTCTTAATCTTACCAATCTCTCCCCCCCCAGCAGTAACCCAGTATTTCTATCATCTAGCTAGCTGCGATAATTGTAGCTCTTTTCTTGGTCATGTCCCTGAAGTTAGACCTAAAAAGTGCAACGACAGATCATGTGTTAAAATTTGGCAAACGTTTGCCAACCAAAAATATTTGCACATTTTTAACCCCCCAAAAAAGATATTTAAAATCATAACTAGCACTGTCTTGTCTTTATTTCCCGGGTGTCAATTTGAATTTGGCTTGTTTTAGTGGTTAGCACATAACAAATGTGTTCAATTAACCTATTATTAATAGAAAATATTAAAACAGACATGCGCTATGATTTCTGAGTTTAGGTTTGATTACATAATGTTCATAATATTATCATTAAATATCTGGTTAATTTGGTTATGTTCCTTGTTAATTTGTTTTTGATTAAAGTTCTATTCATTACTTGCCTTTTTTCATTAGTAGTATCAATCAGTATGTCTTTTTTCATTACATAGAAATTGCAGAATACTAACTAATCAGCTCAGACAAAGCTTCCCAGTAATTGTTTGAATTGGGTAATCTGCCATTAACACTATACAATTATTTATTTTTACAAAATCTAAGTCACAGAAAAAAGTGTTCTGAACTGATTCCTGACTCTATTGACAATCTAACTCATATTCTGAATATATCATTGAATATTTGATTATCCTTCCAGGTAGCCCATTTATATGAGACAAGAATTTAACTGATTGACATCAACACCATGGATGGGATTCTGTCCTTTGAGTCCGATCTTAAAGTTGGGATTAAGTGCAAAGACATTAAGCTTAATAAACCAGGTGTAGGAGTCAGTAAGCCTGAAATTATTCCCGACCCGGTCGGAGTCACCTACAAGCTACGGGACATCAACAAGGAGCTGGTTGCTGCTTGGACAAAAGAGTTTGAAGGATACGAAAGAGTGATTGTATGTTGAGACTTTGAAATCCCTCTTTGCATTGTTTATTGTCCAGGGACCTTGGGAAAAATTGGCATATTATTCTTTATTTGTCAAAAATTCAACAAACATGAACCATTCACAATGTACTTCAGGTTCTACCCACAGTGGTTGGTGCCAGAAAACCCACCCGGTACTTAGGGATTCCCCAACCATCACTGGCAAAATTCTCTCTGTTGCGGACCACCACACATTTTCCCAATTTTGAAACTAAACTTGCCATTTCCTTTCAAAGTTTTTCAAAAATGGGTATTTACTAGTAAAAAAAGGTATTCAAAACCATAAATTTTTGTTACGTGTTTGGTTTGAGTCTATTTTTATGATCTACCAGGTAACTGATCCATCTCGCAATGGTTTCCAGGGAAACTTTTGTTTTTGCCACTACAGAAATCCTGGGTAGAACCCTGGTACATGTACAAATACAGCCTAGTATGTAACCGTTATAACAAGTGGTGATGTGCACATGCTGGTCTGAATGTTCTGGCGTCTCATAGTCATACACAATATGTACATACATGTATGTACATGATGTACAATACACTGAGTCCTCACACCAGATGACAGCCTTGATGGACTGTACTCTTCAGGGTTCTGTATTTATAAATGTTAAAAGCTTACTCTCATATTTATCTGGAATTGTGTGTCTGTGTGTGTGGTGAGCCGGCTGGGATTGGATTGGACTGGTGCTTAGAAACTGTAGGCATGAGATTTTTTCAGGTTCAACATTTTTAACAATTTCCTTTAAAACATTGAAACTTCTAGTGATCTTTGTTGGCCTGTATTGTGTACGGTGAAGACAACAATCATTCAAGTGTGTCAGGCCCAGTTTGCTTCTAATTACGACCTGTAATATTAATTATTCATTCATCAAGCTCATGTTATTAACAATTTGTAACATTAATTCAGGTTTCTGAGGGAGACATATTCAAAAACGCCCCAGCAGCGGATGCCATTGTAAGTAGTACTAAAAACAATTAGTATTCTTAAAGCTTTTGAAAAGATTAAGCAGTTCCCACCTTTAACCCCAGTGGTGCCGTAGACCGATAAAACTATTCCTAGTTTGGCGGACTGTGTATTTGGTGGACCGATTAAACTGGCCTTATTTATAATAACAGTGTAACATAGTTGCTACAAATACACCATATGACCATATAAATGATCTTTGTGAAAATTCAAGTTGTGACTAAAATCAAGTTTGGGAAGTCTGCTATGACTTGTGTATGCCTTGACTGCAGTCATATTTTGAAATTTTATTTGCAATTTTGGTAAAACAAATAGTATGTACAACAACAATTGTATGGCATTACATGTGTTTATTACAGGGCACTGCTGGGGTTCAAGCCATTTATGTCCATTTGTTTCAATGAGTTTTTGTATTAGACTTTACTTTGTTTACTGTTGATATACAGCCTCTTTCCCCCATACAGTCTTTGTGTACAGGTGTTTTAAAACACCAACAAAGTTGCAATCTTTTTTGTTACATGTAAACTCTATCACAATTCTTTCTTTTTTCATCTTGTTTTTTTTCTTCTTCTTTTTTTCAGGTGTCCCCAGCTAACAGTTTTGGTTTCATGGACGGGGGAATAGATATGGCACTCTCAAGGCATTTTGGATGGCAATTGTAAGTCAATAAAAGGCTTGTGATTTCTAACGCTTTTTACCTGATTTCAGGATTTTCAGAGAATTTCCTTTGGCCATCAAATTTTCTTGAAAAAAGAAAAGCAATCACTAAAGGAAGAAAGAAATTGTCCACATTGTGTCATAACATTAAGTTTTGTATTTCTGGTGATACACTGAGTCTGTAAACCTCCTGAATTGTAAACTCTTCCTAACTTAGGACTAGTCCTAGGCAATGCTAAGACAGTAAGAGATAGGACTAGTCTTAAGTTTGGACCAGTAAGTCCTATCTCTTAGCATTGCCTAGGACTAGTCCTAAGTTAGGAAGAGTTTTGTGAAATCGACCCCTGGTGTCAATGAAAGGGAACCCTAGACCTGCAAGCCATTCTTCAGGAGTGTCTACGTTCATCAAATCTCATCCCTACAATAAACCTTGCTGATGGTGGACTGCAACTTAAAAGCTCTTCTCTGCAATAAATGCATCCAGACGGAGGCTGGAAGGAAAATTAGTCTGGTCTCTTTTTGCTTTGAGGAGTGTTAGGATCTTTTTGTGTGAATGCACGTTGGGACTTTGACAAAGATGTATGCATAAATACTCGGCATTACGAGAGTGTTTGTTAGTCTCATTAAAAGGGAACCGTTTTTTTTACACCCATCAATTATTTCCAGAATGAATCGACTTCAGGAGATGATCAGAACAGAAAAGGAAGGGGAACTTTTAGTGGTAAGTGCCTTTGCCATCGCAATCATGGTGGGAGAATGTTGTGCCAAGGAATCTATAAATATTGCCTTCAATGTACTCGGTACTAAAGGGGATGCAACTTTAATCGTTAGTTGCATTTTCTTTGTTCAACCCCAAATTAACTACATTTTACCCTGTCAGTTTCCCTTGTGGTTTATTACTTGATACTCGAAAGGAGAAGTTCATCCCCTTAAGGTGATCCCTCTGCTGCCGCTGCCCAGGTTGCATCGTAAACTTGGGTGTGATCCCTGGCTATAAGGCAGTTACAGGTTGAATGGCTCCTGATTGGCACCCCCGAACAACGGTATTGACAAAAGTAGAGCACTGGCTTGTTATTTCGGAGGTTGCAGGTTCAAATACGAGTACATTTTTTTTTTTTTTTAACCTAAAACTAAATTATTACTAAAGAGAAAATGTCAAAAACCAGTATTGGAGGTCTCTATACCGAGACCGTATTTTTCAGGTCGCTGCGATTTTGAGGTCTCGCAATGTTGAGGTCTTGTCTCGGTCTTGGGCACAGGTCCTGAAATAGTCTCGGTCCAAGACCTTGTCGGGACCCATTAAAAATTCAGGAATGTTTGAGGTTGATTATTTGATTAACCGCTTTTTGATTCATGGTTTAGTCCGCACTACACATGTGCACACTGCCTGACCAGCTGATGGGTCGAATGATGTAAATGATACCAGTCCATAATATGAGATCATGTACAAGGTACACAGTTAACCCTTCTACTGTGTGACTGATCAATGTTTTTTGGATTGTTTTGAATGATATAAACTATACCAGTCTGCAATATGATATCATGTACAGGGTACACAGTCAAACCCTACAGTCTGACCATTCAAATCCATCCACATTGTTTTGAAGGGTAGCTGCGCTATGCCTTCCTGCATTATGATATCATGTGATGAATGCATCTACACAATACAGTAAACCCTCATTCTGTCGAATCGATATCATTCACATGACAGATAAACCTTGCCAGCATGCAGTAATATAACATGTGGTGAATACACAATACATGTGTACACAGTTCCACCATACACAACCCATGTAAGATGCAAGTGAATGGGTTTCAAAATAATGGGTCAACTCATTGCCAAATGTTGCGGAAAGTAGGAGGGTTAATGATGATGTGATTTGGGAAAATGTAGGAATGACAGTAGTACCAAACTGCATTATTACAAAAAATGCTCAAGACCTCATGTTGTGTTTATGACAGGGAGATGCACTAATTGTCCCAACTTGCCAGCAGTTCTGGGGTAAATCAGATCGTAACTCCTGCTGGGAGGCTTTCAACCAAGGTACCCCAATCAAGTTCCTCATCTCAGCCCCCACTATGAGGGTACCAGAAGACGTCTCTAGTAGTAACAACTCATACTTAGCATTCAGAGCTATTATTCTGGCAGGTTAGTCTTAAGATGCTTTTATATTATAGTTTGTTGTACAGTGCAGTGGTATAATAGCACGTAACCCCTCTAAACAATTTTTTTTTTCAGTGCCCCCCCCCCAGGTGCCCCCCATGAAAAAAAATTGCGATAGTGCTCACAAAAAAGAACAGGAAAGGGAAAAAGAGGAAAATGTGTGTTTGTATAATCTAATGTAGTGAACGGTCGTGATCGCGATCACTACCGCGGCCACAAAATGCCAAGAACATATAAAAGGAAGGTGGCCTCCCGCAGCGTCACCCTTTAAAAAAACAAATGCATGACCCCTACCACTAACAAACCCATTCCCCCTGCCCCCCCTCCTCCCCACTTAAAAGCTGTACCCCCCCCCCCACCACCACCGAAAAAGTCCTGGCTACGCCTTTGGGTTTGAGTCCATGTCCTAAGGGTTGAAAGATTGAAAACCTGACATGTGAAATTGGTTCTAGTATGTTTACCTAGGCAGCCCACAATAAATAAAATACTAATGTTATCATCTCATCCAGAGTTTTACATCTACATTCAACACTATAACTGTTCACTGTTCCCCCTTTTTTTAACATACGTAGGCCTCGATGCTATAAACTTTTATTATTACCTGGGGCATCAGCAGTAACTTGCAAGGGCATTTTCTTTGGTAGAGTGTATGCAAGCCAGTAGACTTGCTGGCTACCAATATGCTCCACTATTTTAAGAAAGAAAGACTTATGCACCCAGCATGGAATCCAAATGTACTCGATATTGTCAAAGCAACCATTTTTGGGTTCAAATCCCGCTCTAGTCAATTTTTCTTTGTTCAACCCCAAACTATTTTAAATTTACCCAGTCAGTTTCCCGGGTGGCTGCTGCTTCCCAGGTTGTATCGTAAACTTGGGTGTGATCCCTGGCTACACAGCAGTTAATGGTTGCACGGCTTCTGACTGGCACCCCCGAACAAAATATGACAAAATAGGGAGACCGCCAACATAGGGCTAGATAGCTCAGTTGGTAGAACGCCGGTACGTTAATCTGTAGGTCGTTGGTTCAAATCCCGCCCTAGTCAATTTTTCTTTGTTCAACCCCAAACTAGTTGAAATTTACCCAGTCAGTTTCCCTTGTGGTTCATTATTTTACATTATTTAAATAAGGGAATAAAACAGTGGTAGTGAGGTCTTAACCAGCTGATTAAAACCTTGCAGGGTCAAGGCAAAGGCGAGGTCCTTTATCGCACGGCCACGACCCTGCAAAGTTTGAAATGGCCTGTTAAGACTCAGTCACTCCTCCTTTATTCTAATTCATAAATGCCCTTTTTGATAAAAAGTGTAGTGATGTTGGAAAATCTGTAAAACTTTTTGTAAATGTCCATTTCCTGTCACGTCCTCGGGCTCTGTTTTGAGAAGGGTCAAATTGCATGCCATGCTCAATGGTGTGCATACGTTCTAATAGATTTGACATTGAGCACCGGTATGTATTGATTGAGTTGTGCGCAAACTAGTGCCTGTGTAAGCTTGCGCACCATGTGTATGTATGAACACTTCTCATCTAGTTTATATTGCAATTAAGCATGGCCATGTGATCTCCTCTTGACCAAACAGAATTGATAAACTGTCCGTGGTATTTATAAGTTTTTAATAACAAGGTAGTCAGGATTAGGCTGAAGTGTTATATCAGTACTTTACCTATTGTTCCAGTTTTTCTGTTTTCTGTTGGACCAGTATGTCATCATTACAAATACTGAAAAACTACCTTTATAACACCTTGTAGTGATTTATTTTGGGTTTCCTTCCACAGTCCAAAAGCATAACTCCAGGCCAGACTCAATTCCTATACGAAGTGTTCTCTGCTCTGGTCTGGCAACCTCAGTCGGTTGTATGCCTCCAACAAAATGTGCAAAACAGGTAAGAAAAGCAAAGTCTCGTGAATTGACCTATCTTCAGATCTTGTACTTTTGGATTTCACAATGTTCTGATACAATCTGACTGGGGCTCAAACTTGGTTGAAAAATCCTTTTAAACCACATGGTTGTCATCAACACTTTTACTGCACCAGAATTTGAAAAAAACTATTCACACAGTTTAACATACAAACTGGTTTTATTTGAACAAGCACTAAGGGTAGATTTATCTCATTTGTCTTAAGGGCAAGTATTCTTCGATACTCAACAGAGTTGAAAGATATTTATCAGAATAAAATCAACATTTGAACATGAACATTTTTTTTATTGTTTATTTTTCTAAATATAGATATCACATAGTAAGGTACTAATTTAGACCACCTGACTTTTCAGGGCTCGAATTTTAAAGAAAAATCCACAAGACTGCAGGGCTTGTAGTTGTAGCTCAAAATGTTTACTGGACCAAAAATGTTTGCACAAAACCAGAATCAAAATGAGAACAAAACTTTGTGAGTCCTGACACAGTTTAACATACATGTTTTTATTTAAACAAATAAGCACTAAGAGATACATGTATCAAAAAAGAGAAGATTTATCTCGTCTGTCTTTTTTTGGTATTAAGTATACTTCATTGCTAAAAAAAAATTGAATGGTGTTTATCCGACTCAAGTTCAAGATTTGTACATAATTTGTTTCTGTTCAAGATATTACACAGTGAGATATTGTTATTCAATTGAAAAACACAAGACCACCAAATTTATCTGGTCATAAGTTTACTGCCCTAAAATTCAGGTTCTGCTTTTCTGGTCATGAGTTCACTGGCCTGAAATCAATGTAAATTTCAAGCCTTCGCTCGTCCCCAGCACCTTGCCTTAAAACCAAAGGCGCTGGGATGGGCAAACGTATCAAGCACGCTCATTGGTTAATATTCAGTCCCATCATGCATCACACTCTCACTGCAAGCACTGCTTGCATGACATACTTCCTGAACAAGAATCTGTGCAAGCTGATTAGCCCATCCCAGCGGTCCTGGATAGGCCGCTGGAGCCGAGCGAAATTTCAAGCCCTGCTGACCCATCCCCCTTGTTATTCCCAAGTTTGATGGAATCATAACTGGATAGCCAAATTAAATGTAATTGACATCGGGCCAGGCATTGTAATCTTATCAGAGAGCACCAGTTGTACATGCTACAGCAGTGTTGGTGAATGTTGGAAGGTCACAAGAGAAAATTGTGACTTGAGTTTAAAAAAACTATAATTCTAAGAACATGTTTTTAAAATATTTATTATGATGTATTTATTTCAAAGATGTAGAATGTATTTTATTAAAGGCATTGGGATGAACAACAATATCATTGTATGGTCTTTTTAGTTATTGGGGGATGGGATGGGGAGGGGATTGCAGTTTGGCATTACACCACAAATCCAGGGATGCTTCAGATGGATTCAAACCCACAACATTATGCATTATACAGCAAATAACTTACCTCTGGTGGCGAGAGACCAGTTGCAATCTTGTAAATTAGCAGTTTTCAAAGAATGTAAGATTATTTTGTGTTGTTCCACAGATGAAATGTGCTTACGATATTTATGAACAAAAGTCTCGAGATGATCTGAGAAACCCAGATAGTCTAGGAATAGTGTGGGATCATCACAGATTTATGCAGTCCTCAGTAAGTATACATTTATGCAGTCCTCAGTAAGTATACATTTATGCAGTCCTCAGTAAGTATACATTTATGCAGTCCTCAGTAAGTATACATTTATGCAGTCCTCAGTAAGTATACATTTATGCAGTCCTCAGTAAGTATACATTTATGCAGTCCTCAGTAAGTATACATGTTCAAGATGTGTCAGGTTTTTCTCTTGTGTTAAGATTGTTTTTATGAATCTTCCTTTGCCATCAAGCCTTCATGAAGGAGCAGACTTGTGTCCAAGCCCCTAGTTTACCATTTTTAGTGATTGGGAGAGTATGTTTATCTATCACAGTCACACTCGCAGAGAAGTTCAGGAGGTTTTGTCTCAAGGCGAAAAGATGTTTTTCAGATTCCCTCTTTTGAATGTAGACACGTGACTTTCACTAAAAAGTAAGAATTTTGGACGTCCTTTTTAAGTACAGCAAATTTGGGAACTCCATCAACGGGGGCATTTTTGACCAAATAATTTTGCAGGATGCTTACTACCATTACCACCTTTTATAACAAGTAAGCTTTTGGATAGAAGTCACCCTACCCTCATCCTCTTCCATGTGCCTCCTTTTCACTGTTATGATCCTCTGAATACTTGCTATAAATTTTCAGTTTTTAAAAGTCTGTATATCCCAAATCAAGAACTCTGTGGAGGTTAATTTGTTTGTATTTTTGTTGTTGCTTCCTCAGACTGAGTTTGGTGAATTTGTCTATCATGAGGACAGCTGATGGGAAAGCCAGTAATGATGTGTAGACTTGCCACACACAGCATTCACCTGATAAGAAGAGACTCGATTTGAATCAAAAACAACCTTCTCAAATAATGGAAGGTGTTTCTGGAAATGCAAACTGGACTAGAGTTTGCTTTTTGTCTGATTGTGTGCACTGAGCAAGACTGTGCTTGCCACCTGGACAATGTTTTTGCTGACTGCCAGCAGTTGATCCGATGAGACATTGATCGGGTTGCATCTTGCAGGGACAAAGTCTTTAAATCCAAGATTGCAATAAAACAAATTGTACAAAGCAATGACAGTTGAAAACCCTTAATCCCATGATGAAGATGTTGATGAGGATGGATGGGCAGTGGAGTACATGGAATATATTTACAACAAGTCCTGGAAGGAACTTTCTAAATATGGAGTTTATGGTTCAAGTGCTACCAGGAAATTTACTTAAAGGCTCTTATTTATAATTTGTTTTACTATTATTATTTTTAAAACAAGTGTGTCGGCTCAGATCTTCATTAGCGTAAAAAAAAAACTATCTATGGCTCCAAAATGTCCTTCTTCAAAAAAATATTTGAAGAATTACACATGAAACTGACGGAATGTTGGAATGTTTATGAATGGAAGGTAAAGTAGGCATTACAGTTGTCTTTTTTGAAAAGACAACGATTTTGAGAAGTAATCTAGAGCAAATTTCAAAAAATGAAAGTGTGATACCTACAGTTTTTCTTTCACAGTAATGAGATAATTCTTCTCACAGGCAAAATAAATCATGTCTTCGATATATTTTTAATTCGCAAACAAGCTCTGATAATGTTGCCATCATCATGTGGTTGAGGATATGGTATGTTTAACTTGTTGAGTTAATGCTTCCAATAATCATCAACAGTTATCCAAACCATATTAATAAATTGACATTTGTAAGGAGATGTAAATTTAGGATGTAGATTCTGTTAAATTGATACATGTTTATACGAAAAAACTAAGAAATTTGATTGTTTTCTCGGAACAAGCTTAAAACTTTTTACGCATGCATGTATCTTTGATTAATAATGGCATTGCTAGTGTGCAATACTTTTTAGTCCACAGAACTATTTTGTAACTTGACTGTCTCAAGAAAACCCTTGCAAGGTGAATACACGTACGTGTACTTGTAGCATCACTTTCTAAAAGGCTAGATCCTTGAAGTATGAAGTTTAAGCCATTGGATCGATTTTAATTTATAATCGATATGATGACACTATATAATTCACTAATCTCAACATCAGTGTCATTCATTTTTGTTTTTTGGAAATCAATAAACTGCAACAGTCAATGTGGAACCAAACTATTCAAGGTAAGTGAAAAGACCACGATCCAATTGGCACATGATTCCCCCCCCCCGTTTTCAAAAAAAAAATGTATAGAGACCAAAATCTCACTCCTTGGCAGTTTAAGGATCAAGAAATCCCCTCTATCCACTAAGCAAACTTACCTCAAGCATGCTCCAAGGCAGTAGATAATAGTTGGATATCACATGGTTTTACCGTAAAGCAGATACAAAGTCTTTGCTATCAAATGAGTGCTTCTCTGTTCAAAAGTGCATGAAAATTTGAAGTACCAGCAAAGAAATGTATTACGCAATGATGTATGTACACGTTGAGCGTGAAGTCATATTTATGGGAAAGTGTCTTAAACAAAGTGGATCCTATTTTTGTTTTCCCCTTTTAAAGTAAAGTCTAAAGATGAGGTAAAGAAAAATAAAGAGGATGAATGTATGATGAATTGCAGGAAAATATAATGTGTGTTTGTTTTATTCATTGCACCGTATTTTTTTTAGAAAAGCTAAGTTCCGTGGTATCAACATTAAAACAGCTCAGGCCTAAATGACAAAAAAGAAGCCTTCACTAGTTCTAGTAGTTGCGATAATCGTAACCCTCCATCCTCCCGACGGTCGGAGACCGGAGGGTTACGAGTCATGCAGTGCAAAAAAGTGGCGAAATAAAAATTTCGACTATTTTTGTCAGACTAGTCACCAGATTTGCCCAATTTTTACCCCTTTCAAAAAACATGACAATAGTCTCGATACAGCTCCACACAGTGCATCAGTGTTTTCCATGTGCCAATAGCTGGGCCCAATCACAGGGTTGCTTAGTGCATGGAGGTAGAAATAGATTTTAACATTTTTTTGCGAAGCAAAACATGGCAGTGTGACACGGTATTTTCGTAACCATGATTTTCTGGACTTGGTGACTGCTAAATTGGGCCACATCGCTTCTAAATGGCGCCCCCTGTTGGACAAATTCTCCTAGTTTTGTTTTGACGCGAAGAACGCAAAAATAATACGAACATGGCGGACGATTTGAATAACAACAACTATACACTTCCATCACTGTTTACAATGTAAGTGAAGCTTTAATGTCACTGTGAAAAGCATGTAATTATTCTCTATGTAAGGAAGGTTTCCCAGTCATTTCCGGCAAGTACGTAAGTGGCCAATTGAAAGCTTCTCAAAACAGTCATTTAAGATTTACTTTCAAGTTTACGTTGGGAGTTTGGAGGAGTTTCGTCATGTTCGTGTGGAGCATGTACGAATGTACGATGCGATTTAAAATGACAGTTTTTTTGCAGAAACCTCTACTCTAGTCCCTAGCTCCTACTTTGAATGCCGATTTAGCATGGCTAAAAAGAACGTCTGATACTTGATAGTGATACAGTGATGGGCCTAAACTAAGTTGAACCATGAACTGAATGCAGGATAAATTTGCATGCCTCCAAAGTCAAGGTAAAACTGAACGACGGTTCCTACCTGTTATGCCTGTTGTTGGACTAGCAATGCATGACTAGACCTAGACCCAGTAACTGGGGCGCTGTACTCCTTTTTCAAAATTTTGACATTATCTGTCGTACTAGCGCCCCAGCGAAACCTACCAAAAATATGGGGAAGTGCAATATTTTCATAAAAAATCAGAGATGTCACACCAAAAATGCCCCAGAATGACGGAAATACCCAACGAATTCCCTTCAAAACTGCCAACTGGCCTCTCCATATGTTTAAGATGTAACACCAGGCATGAAATTGTACTCACGGAAATTTGTCTGGCTAAAAAAGGATGATTTTTGAGACATTCCCGGTTTCCGTTGATCATGTCCAGCCATCGTTTTCATGGCTACCCTGCGGGGGTCCTACTAAAAGCCGACAACACGCCGACAACAAGTCCAGAGTGCCGACAACACGCCGACAACAAGTTTCAGATACCTTAAAACCAGCAAATAAACCAAGGATTTATTAGAAATATGTGTACTATGTAATATTACCAAATATGTGATGGCATAACTTCACGAAAAGTCCGAATTTTTAACCAGAAAAAACACGAAAATACACGGAGTGCGGTCGGACGCCAACTTGGCCTAAAAACCGTGTTTCGACCTTTCCATTATGATACGGGGGTAACACATCCGGGGGTGTAGTGATGGCCTAGTAATTATTATGCCAATAGCAATAATAAGCCGTGGGATGACGCCCGCCCTCTGTTGTTTTGTAAGCGCTAAATACATTTTACCTGTATCATAATGGAATGGTCGAAACACGGTTTTTAGGCCAAGATGGCGTCCGACCACACTCCGTGTATTTTCGTGTTTTTTTCTGGTTAAAAATTCGGACTTTTCGTGAAGTTATGCCATTGCATTTTTGTTAATATTACATAGTACACATATTTCTAATAAATCCTTGGTTTATTTGCTGGTTTTAAGGTATCTGAAACTTGTTGTCGGCGTGTTGTCGGCACTCTGGACTTGTTGTCGGCGTGTTGTCGGCTTTTAGTAGGACCCCCGCAGGGTAGCCATGAAAACGATGGCTGGACATGATCAACGGAAACCGGGAATGTCTCAAAAATCATCCTTTTTTAGCCGGACAAATTTCCGTGAGTACAATTTCATGCCTGGTGTTACATCTTAAACATATGGAGAGGCCAGTTGGCAGTTTTGAAGGTAATTCGTTGGGTATTTCCGTCATTCTGGGGCATTTTTGGTGTGACATCTCTGATTTTTTATGAAAATATTGCACTTCCCCATATTTTTGGTAGGTTTCGCTGGGGCGCTAGTACGACAGAAAATGTCAAAATTTTGAAAAAGGAGTACAGCGCCCCAGTTACTGGGTCTAGACTAGACCCAGTTACTGGGGCGCAGCTGTACTAACCCGCAGTCCCCAAAGAGACTCAAAACCAGTTGGTTTTTCAGTCTCTTCCTGACTGTGTGGGTTGTCTCTGTTTCGGCCCAACTTTGGAATTGTTCCAACTGACTGTAGTTGGCCAAATGTCACTCACTGTCAAGCACAGGCATACAATTGTTTTTCGTCTTGTTTTATGTGACGGTAATGAACAAAACTTGCAACAAAAACTGTGTCACTGTCAGGAATAATTCCTCCTTGTTCAGCAGTCGATCACACTCACAGTGCATGGTAGGATTGGTATAATAGCTTCATGGTGCATTCTAACTCGGGCCCTAAAACGAGGTCCGGATTTGGAACAAGGTTCGAATATGGGGGAGTAGGACATGTAAGTTGAGGGATGGAATTTTGTTTTCAGAACAACTCCTATTTTGGGTTTCCTCCTGGCACATCTAAAACTGAAATTTCTTCATTTTCTTCTGAAGGAACATTACAGAATTGGTTTTTGCTAACAAAACAGTTGCTGGCAGTGTAAGCACATTATGTAATTCACCGTATACATTTAACTGACAAACCTGTAGAAGTTTGAGATCGATCGATCGGCCATCTGGGTCACAAGAAAATAGTGAAAAACCAATTTGCATGAAATCATATAGATTCAACAAAATAATGAATAAAACGCTCACTGAGCGATAAACTCCAATCGGAAAATTAGTTTATTCATTTCTCATCAAATATGGCATTTCAGACAGAAATATTTCAAGGGATGTTTTCTACTATCGTCATCATTAGACCTTGTAAGTTTCATGTAAATCTGTGATCAAAAAGTATATTTTACAAGTTTTTTTCTTACCAATTCTGTAATGTTTCTTTAAATACAAAAGTTGGTGCATGTTTCAATTAGGATGCTTTGCCGACTACATGTACATATGTATATGATTCAGATTCAGACTTAGATGATCACATCCCTTCCTTTGCCATATACTTTTTTTTTGAGTGCCACACTAGCACTAAGAAAAGAGCCCACTGGCGTGGTCTAAAATAATCTGGAAGATAGTAAGGTTTATAGTGGCTTGTGGGGCATCTGTGCAAAGAAATGACACATTGAAAACCATGTGGATGATATTGAATGGTCAGAGAGAGGGTTGATTTAGGGTTAACCGCATTAATAATGCCCAGTTAATCATTGACTCTTGACTTCTCGGTAGAATTATAGGTTGTCCAACATTGTCCAGAGTCATGGCACTGTTGATTTAGCCCCATGAGAGGTCAAGTTGAAGCTTCCATCTGGGACTAATTTCATGGTGACTGCTTATTGTGGAATCCTGCGCTATACTTTACAATCATTATTTTCCGCTAACAGGGTTAACTTAGCACAAATTTCCTTGTAAAGCCAAGAATGCTTCAATGATGAAAATAGTAACATAGGGTATTCACGTACGCAGGCAAAAATTCTTCACAAAAGCTTGGATCCTTTCAGTAGTACATGTAAGCAGAGCCTATTGCCTTGGTTTGAACTCCTAGAATTAAGAGATTCGATCCGCTATCGTCTCCATAACGATAGCGGATCGAACCTCATAATTCTAGGAGTAATTGGTTTGTGCCCTGATCATTCCTGATGTTGAAAAGCTAAATTGACTCTGATGTTTACTGTTAATACTGAGGTTTACATATTTAAGTACATTTTAAACAAATATTTTTTTAAAGGTGGATTACCTTTGTTGCATACATGTATGTGTACATTAACTACTTTGATTTGCCTCACTTCATATTAAACAGAAGTCTTCGTAGTGTTGTCAGCGTATTGCCACACTACCTGTCTGAAGTAGAATGTATGCCACCTCACATCAAGAGTAAACTGCTTCATCTGATGTGCAAGAGAGGCCTTGTGACAGATGAGATAATTAACAAGGTATGACCCCCCACCCTCTTCACCTTGCCCATCTGATCCCCTACACAGTCACACCAAGGAAGAAGGCCTCCATGGTGACACACACACATTAAGTGTGTATTCAAGCAATCAGGGAGCTCCTATTGTTCATCTTGTGTTTGTACATCAACATTCGTGTCCGAATTAATGGCTTTGGCAGTGGCTATGGCCAGCCTAAAAGCTGAAAAATCCTATTCTTCAACATTGTCATTGTAGCCAATGATTAGCCTTAGCCAAAGTTGCATCATATGGACACAACCTTTGAAACCTGAACCCAAAGTAAAAGATTTTATATTTTAAGTGTTGTGTTTGATTGCTGGACCTATTCAGCTTCAAGGTTAACAGTACTAAAATTACTGGACTGTGCCAGTGGTCTTACGATCACAATTGCGTCTTTTGAGTTTGGATCTGTAAGCTTAGGGTTAACTTAAAGTGTAATTTGAAGACTGACATAAATTATAAACTTGTACACAGGGTGTCTACATTTAGTTGGGTGGTCCCCCCCCCCCTCCACACACACCCACAAGTGTGTAAACACCTGCAATCAGGGACCTCCTTTTGTCCCTTGTTTGTTTAACTTTTTTGCAACAGCTCCCATTGGTTTTGTACACACTTTCCAACTGGGGACCTTTACCCAACCAGGAACCCTATTGTCCTCTTTTGTTTGAATGATACCTACCCACACACACACACACACACACCACGTGTGTAAACACCTGCAATCGGGGACCCCCTATTGTCCCTCTTTTGTTTGTACTCTAACTTTTTGGCAGCAGCTCTCATTGGTTTTGTACACGTTTTCCAACTGGGGACCTTTACCCAACCAGGAACCCTATTGTCCTCTTTTGTTTGAATGATACCTACCCACACACACACACACACACACGTGTGTAAACACCTGCAATCGGGGACCTCCTATTGTCCCTCTTTTGTTTGTACTCTAACTTTTTGGCAGCAGCTCTCATTGGTTTTGTACACGTTTTCCAACTGGGGACCTTTCCCCAAACGGGGACCCTATTGTCCTCTTTTGTTATAGGTCCCCGGTTTGAATGTGTATACCTACCCACACACACACATACTTTTGCACACACCATTGTGGGGACTTCCTATTGTTGTTCTATTGTTCCCTTTTCTAAAGAATTACCTTGTGGGGACCCAGTTTAACAAAGAAAAACGTTGTGGGACCTTTGTTCCACTGTGTAAAAGTCCCCACAACGGTGTGTATGCCTACCCACACACACACACACACACACACACACACAAAACCAATACAGCAAGAACAACAACCACTGCCAACCCAACTCCAGTGTCACTTTTTAATTGCAGGTCATACACAGTGGGACAAAGGTACTGAATCTTGAAGATTGTGACATCACAGATGCTGGTCTCACAAAAATCATCTGCAAGAATTTGAGGAAGCTGGATTTAAATTCTGCCAAGGCAAGCAGGACTGAAATTACATCAACAGGTAGGCCTGGGTTTTAAAGTATCGATAGCCACTGTGATAAGTTCAAATGCCAGATACACGTATTTGCTGAGCACAATAAGATATCGCTAAGCAGGAATAAAATTACCAGCCAGTTGAGATAAGATGTAAGAAGGGTTAGGGAATAAGAGTTAAAGACAAAGTTCATCTTTTTTTGAGGGGGAAGAGTTAATCCTTTTAGTTTCAATAAACACACCATACAATCAACCTGTAAACGCTTCATCAAATTCAGGGGTTATGTGTCAGAGAAAACAACTAAAAATGGTTGTTGTTTGGTAATAGGGATTTTTTTAGTTTAGACTTATGATGATTGTTGGAGTCGAGGGCCTTCAACTGCTATTTTTGACAACTTAAACAGTTTTTGCAATATAGATATTCCTTGAGGATTGGTACTTGTATAAACTGAATAGTCAGTGAGCTTTCAGACTTGGCAGAATGCAGGAACCTCTACGTGCATGTTTTTTTTCTAAAGGTTAGCTGAGCTTTGGTCAAAGCCGGTGTGTCCCTTTAAGTGTCTTGCTCAAAGTGTCAAGACCAGGACTCAAATCCACACTCTGCTGATCAGAGCTTGAGTCTACTGCACTTGCCTTAGCTCTGATTTGATGGAGTTAGCGCTGTACCCACAAACACCCCACTCTAAGCATGATGCAACTGACACTGACCATTCAAAGTCCAATTTCAAGCCTGTTTATATGAGTTACTATAGAGTGGAATTTAAGTCAACCTATTTGGGACAACTCTTTGCCAGTACGCAATGACAGTGAGGGTTACAGTATTGCTAAATGCCTGTTGTCAGTGAATGTGGTTTTGGTTCATCATGTGTTTTTTTCATGTTCATCATACAGGCCTTCAAGCTATTGCAGTCAGTTGTCCACTTCTACAGACTGTGTTCCTCAGACGCTGTCTAAATGTGACAGATGACGGAGTGATTGCATTGGCCAAGAGCTGCCATCAGCTAATGGAGCTCAACATCGGTGGCTGCCACTTGATCAGGGATGCATCTCTTCTTGCCATCGCTGAAAATTGCCGTATGCTAAGAAGCTTCAACTTCTCCAAGACGAAGGCAAGTCACAGACAGTGCATGTTAAGGAAACAATCTGCACACTTAGGGAACCTTTCTGTAACATTTAATCATTTATTGTGCAGTTCTAGTTCAACCTTGTCCCAGTGGTGTACAATCTGGCCGCGCCTTTTTTTATCCAGAATGCCTTGCTCAATCATAACCCCGGGAAGTGTTACTTTAAATTATCAAAATATATCGAATAATTTAAGTTCTGTGGTTGATCCATTAAGTGTTAGAGACTACGAAAAGTGCGCTAAGATGCATTACGTCTTGGAGCAACCGGGTCCCCCTCTCATTCTTCTTTGATCTTGTGACATATTTAACTGTATGCAGTTTAGGATGACCGTGTAAAAACGTTATTCATGTGAAATGGATTGCATCAAAATACTTGCACGTTACTCAAATTACTCGCATACTAACTGCCCTACTAGCACTCAACAGTTTTTTTAAACAAGCATTTGCGCAGAGCAGTCACTTTTGTTCAGCCAGTCAGCATTATTTTTCAGGACCTCCCTTCCAGGGGTTAGTGACGAGAGGTATTGATAGGGCGCTGACGGGTAGCGAGGCTGGTACTAGTTTATATACAATCTTGTTTCAATCATGGTTTTGTCATAATATAAAAATTGTGAAATTTCTGAAATGTAAGACACTGTTTAAATTTATCTTTAATTCAAAAAAGATGAAAGTACAAAATTTACTTTATTTCTTGTTAATTCAATGTTTCAAAACAATGATACTCAGGTATGAGAAATGTTAGACTTTATCTGAAATCAGACTTTTTTGTGTCTGCCTGGTGAAAAAATAGGTTTATTTTCTTCAGATGTTAAGAAATCATCTCTCATTTGCTTCTTTTGCAGTGAGGATACTGTTCCTAAAAGCTCCTTGGAATCTATAACTCCATTTCAACATATCTCCTGTAATTTGAAGCCTAGTTTTAGTATTTTTTGTGAGCTGTGACTCGCACCCCTTGTTACTCTTCAAAAAAATAATATTGATAATAATAATAATCATCATCATCATCATTTGTTAGACTTATTTGCGTTTTTGTAAAAAAAAACCACCTCAAAACAAAATGATTGAAGTGCTGTTTTCCATGATGCAGGTGACAGACCAGGGAGTGATAAGTTTGGCAATGGGTTTGTGTCAACAATCTCTGATGGAAGTTCACATGGATCACTGCATTCATTTGACTGATGACTCCGTTGAGGCCATCACAACTTTCTGCCCACGACTTGCCATCTTGCTTTTTCATGGTTGCCCATGTATTACAGGTAAATTTAAAGATCAAATCTGAATTCATTCTCTCAGCTATTTCAGATTTGTGCAAGGAATATCAGTCAAAATTCTTTTACCCAGCCAACAGCTTTAATTCACATACTGCATATCTTTGGAACTCCTTGCATGTTTTCCTCCATCCTGCAATCTGGATGGTTTTAAAAGGAATATCAATGTGTACCTTAAAGGTACACGTTGCCTTGGATCGGGCGAGTTGGTCTATAAAAAGCATTTGTAACCGTTTGTTATAAAATGCATATGGTTAGAAAGATATTTTAAAAGTAGAATACAATGATCAACACAAATATGCCTCAAAATTGCGTGGTTTTCCTTTTACATCGTGAACTAACATAGTCGGCCATTTTGTGAAGTCAAATTTACAAAATGGCCGACCGTGTTTTAATAGTTCGCAAAGATAAAGGAAAACCACGCAATTTCGAGGCGTATTTGTGTGGATCATTGTATTCTACTTTTAAAACATCTTTCTAACCATATGCATTTTATAACAAGGTTACAAATATAGACCAACTCGCCAGATCCAAGACAATGTGTACCTTTAAGCTCCCCTCAGTTATGTTTATATTACATGTTTTCTTCTTGTAGCTTTTTACCCAGAGTGGCTTTAAGTCTTCTTTTAGCAAACTTGCATACCCACCCCCCCCCAAAAAAAAAGCAACACAAAAATTTCTCATGGCTGTACTTGATAGGCTATTGTATCACACAACAAAACCAAATATCTTGAGAGTTATACTTCAGCTTTTCAAAGTTTCTGCTAAAACTTACATAAAATATAAATTAATTTTTTCAACCGATGTGTGTAAGTACAGTACTTTCCCCGAGTCCTGTGGAAAGAAAACCCACAGGCATACATACTCGGGTGGGATTTGAACCCATGACCATTGCCAATCTCGATGCAAACTTAATATCTATTAAAACAAAAGATTGAAACAAAAAATCTCTCTTTAGTCCAGTAAAAGTTGTGAGCTAACAAGCCTGGGTCGATTGAGTACTGGATTATTTCTTTTGCAGATCGTTCCAGACTCGCCTTGGAGGAGTTACAAGGCCCTGGTTCACATATGAAGCAAGTAACATGGACAATTTACTGAAATCCAGAGTGAGCTATGCAACTTTCATATTATATAAACTGGAGTTATGACAACCTGACCCAAAGAAAACCGAATTACCACTTGTTATATTAAAGTTTTATACAAAAGTGTGTATTTATTGGTTACCAAAATGACAATGAAATATTCACAACAAAACCAAACAGTCAAGTGGGAACTAAATCTGTGTGTAATTTAGTCATCAAAAAAATAAGCAAATCTCAGAAAGTTTCTCCATAAATCACATGGTAATACCATCATACTTTGCAGCAAGAGTTCCTTACTTAGTTACTAAAATTGTACACATTTCTGCATTTTAAAAAAAAAAATTGAAAAGAACATCCAAATGTATTTTTTTAATTACCTATGTCCTTGGTCTCATTTTTTGTTGAGATCAGATGTGACCCCTAAGGGTATTATTTAAAAGCCTGAAGAACAGAAAACACACCTATATGATCCTTCTAAACTTGTGACTTCCTCAAATCCTGGTGAATCCATTGCACAGTTCTTCCTGAGTTCATATCACCTCAGACTAGGGGACTCTGAGTGATGAACAATACCTTGAGAGGTATTCTTGCACCTGCCACTCTGAGCAGAGAAGCTTTCCATCAAATCATCACTCTCATCCTCTAAATATCATTTCATTGAAAGAAAGATATTTCTTCAGACTGAAAATGAATGCACTGGAAGGGTCACTGTGAGTACCTATAATTAAAAGAAACAAAGAAAAGAACATTCAAATCAAACTGTCTGAAATAGATGGTGAAGGTGAAAAAGCATTATTCACCAACAAACTGTCCGGTGTCAACAGTATAGAATCAAAAATTAGTGGAAGTGTCAGTTTTGTAGCAATGCTACAATTACCACTCCGATAAAGCATATTCATACCTGATGCTTCATTTTTAAAGGGCAAAGGCACCGAGGCCTTGGTAAAGGGCATCTTTAGGAGGAAATTGTCAAATTTCATTGGAGATTTCAAGGGGCACCAAGGCAATGACCAGGGCTCCAAGGCAATGACCAGGGGCTCCAAGGCAATGACCAGGGGCTCCAAGAAATGACCAGGGCCTCCAAGGCAATGACCAGGGCTCCAAGGCAATGACCAGGGGCTCCAAGGCAATGACCAGGGGCTCCAAGGCAATGACCAGGGGCTCCAAGGCAATGACCAGGGCTCCAAGGCAATGACCAGGGGCTCCAATGCAATGACCAGGGGCTCCAAGGCAATGACCAGGGACAATGAGGGCAATGGCCAAGCACCAGGCCTGCTATCTAAGGGATTGACATGGTGTAAGGATGTACCAGTGTACATGTCAATAGACCACTCCACAATGAACTTAACAATATCAATCCAAGGGATAATTATTCATTTCAAGTCTAATTGTTGCACTTGGGGTTTCAAGATTTGAATCCAAAAGCAATACAAAGGAGCTTCACAACAATGAAACTCAAATATAACCAGGGCTCCAAAATATCGAGTCAAAGTGAATGCAACTAAATGGTGCATATTAAAGATTAAAGAAATCTGAATGGGAGTTCTTGTAAGATACAGTAAACTATAAAAGTCACATAACTAAAATATTGATAGCATGATTTTATTTTTTTAATTATGTTTCTTAGTTTGCAACTTGGTTGGTTGTACAAAGGAATATTTATGAATACTTAAGAGTTCTAAGTGCTGGGTCACTCACCTCTGTAACAAACGATAATCTTATTGATAGAGAACCGGTGTAATGGTTAGTTATAACTGGCGCTTGAATTGAGTTTATAGGATTCCATGTACAGCCACAGGACTGCTTTGATCAGGACGACAGTGCCCCTTTAAACCGTAATTAATAGTTATATGAAAGCTATTTTTCCTGTGTACATGTATTTGATGGGCAAATGGTCTTAGTTTTGAGTTTTGGCAGGAAATGCCTGGCTTTAAGATGAAGCATCACATATAGTTAACATTTTATATTTGGTTTTGGTTTTTAAAGTAAGAAATATACCGTTTCAGCAAACATATCCCTGTTTCAGCTAAATCAAAATGAGTGAATTTTGAGGCAAGATTGTCTTATACATTATCGGTTCATTACCATTTTAGATCATTTATCATATCTTGTATTATATAAGTTATACTAGCGAGACAAAAATGATTATATTCTATATGTTAATGAATCAAGATTTCTTATAGATAATTCTAAATTTGATAAAAAAAAATCTTCAATTGTTAATATAACAAGTTACAATTGAGTGTGATAGAACTACATGTAATTGTACAGCTATATGTCTGGATGAAGTTCATGTTGGTTATGTTCCATTTAAAAAAATAAATCATCTTAAGAGTTCTATCCAATTATTGTTTTAATTTCTTTATTTCTCTTTAAAACTTAGCAACAGCCATTTTACTGTATCTGCATTTAATTAAAACTTTGCATGGGTTTGCGGTAACAGTGTAAATGAATGGTGTTCATTCTACAAAAAAAAGAAAAGAGAAAAAAAGAAAGGTTTTGATCAGTATGCTCAGATTGTCTGAAGGAGACAAGTTGTCTTACGTTTCTAAAGACATGCAGAGCATACTGATTCTATACAAAATGTGTGCATAAAAATTCACAAATTCTCCCTCTGGACATCCAGGTAGCTCTAAAGATTACCATGAATTATGAGTACATTTTTTTTTTTATACCAACCGACCTTATTGTCCTTGTTGAACTGCGCCCCTGCCTCGTCACTATTGACATCAAACGGTAGGTAGATATCCATGTGGTAGAGGCTTGGGTGTGCATGTAGGAGGACTCTATCCTCTCCAAGGTCAAGACTCAGGGTTCTGGCCGTCTTCTGTAAAAAGAAAATCAAGGAGAAAACAGTAAATAACAAGCAGACATTTGCGTCTATCCTCTTCCCCCAGGGTCTGTGTGATTTGAGTCATCCCACACAACCAGGCCTTGAGCACTAGTCGTTTGAAGGGTTCTAGAGGTAGTCCTTGTCACTGTGCACGCTGTATATTTCAAAAGGTTAATTCTGGTTGTGAAGCCAAGGATTCTCATAAAAAGGGAAACTTAATCACCGTACTAGCCAAGAACACCATGAGGAGAAGACAAGGAAAAAAAAAATCAGTTTTTAATGTGGAAAGAAAACCCCAAGAGAGTTGTTCCAGGGAAAACCCAATCCACTTAGTGCCCCGGAGGGTTTCGAACCGGGGTCTTACTAGATGTGGAAGGCAAGAAAAGATACATAACACCAACCCGAACCAGTACGAAAGTGCAGGGCTACTGATAGAGCAGGTGTTATTAACACACCCTGCCACATTTCGAAAAGAACCGACCGCCACAACGTCGTCATGACCGTCTTTTTCCTTTAGACTCCTCTAGATTTAGTTGACTTGTTCACAAACTGTAACAGTCACTACTTTTGGGATTCGTTATTTTACACCAGATTTACGAGGCCCCCTTGAAGTTTTGTTGTAAGTCCTGGATACAATTGCTTCAGCACACACATCATCTACCCCCCCCCCCCCCCCAGCACACCCACGTTCACACGCTCAATCTTGGATTTAGCCACCCCACCCCACATGCTGAAAATCACGGTTATACGCTGCAGGCACAGATGTGAAAACACGTACCCATGTACAAAGAACCACATTAACTTCAAGAAGTTTCTCTTTTAAATTAGTACTAAATTATTTCCAAATCACATACTATACTTGTAAGTACAATTTTGTCTTCTTCAAATAATTCCTCTTGACGCAAAACAAGTCTCCCTGTGTTCACTAAACAAACACGAAACCTTAGTCAGAGAAGATTGAAGTAGAAAAAGAAGTGATAGTTTTGTAACTTTGTAAGTTTCCGCAATCGTATCTATCGATAAATTGTTTCCCGCTATCGAAGACTGCCCACCAGTTTGCATGTATTTATTTCCTTGTGGTTTTATAGCTTTCTAATGTTGTACCAATGACCTTTGCCAAGTGCAAGGGTTTTTGTTGGTCTGTGCAGCTCCAGACGTGACACTTTAAGGAAGTGTTTCAGTTCATATTCAGGTAGAAACATTTTCCCAAATACGACAAAACATGTGTTATTCACAGTTTTAAAGGAACATTACAGAATTGGCTTTTGCTAACAGTAACAAAACAGTTACTGGCAGTGTAAGCACTTTATGTAATCCACCATTATACATAAACTGACAAACCTGTAGAAGTTTGAGATCGATCGGCCATCTGGGTCACGAGAAAATAGTGAAAAACCGATTACACATTTGCATGAAATCATATAGATTCAACAAATGAATAAAACGCTCACTGAGCGATAAACTCCAATCGGAAAATTAGTTTATTCATTTCTCATCAAATATGGCATTTCAGACAAAAATATTTCAAGAGATGTTTTCTACTATCATCATCATTAGACCGTGTAAGCTTTAAGTAAATCTGTGGTCAAAAAGTATATTTTACAAGTTTTTTTCTTAACAATTCTGTAATGTTCCTTTAAGCATAATTTTGATGGTAGAGTGTTGCACGTTAGCAATATATTCACAGACAATATTGTTTTCATTTCTTTTCACAGAAAATTGTTTAATTAAAACACTGGCACCGGATATTTGATCAAAATTTGTGAAGTTTGTCAGTTTGAAGTCACAAATATTGTCCAATCTGTTGGTTCATATACGACATGGGCTATGTGGCTATCAATCAATAACGATACAATTGGTCACCGATTTTCAAGAATTGAGACGATTGCAATACATAGCAATGATGTAGGAAGGCTGGGGTGTAGTCCCCACTCTATAGATGTACGTATAATCTTGCTCTATGGTTTAACAAAAACAGTATGCGAACATAAATCCCCGTTCGTCCAAGATACCGTCTGTTGTACCTCTTACAACAGAAACCAAATCAGACGGCATTTAAACGACGAGCCAGCGTTGATTTAATTTGGGATCACTTGACCAAACGACCTAATGCAGCGTGAAAGAAAACCAACGCCGATCCAAACCCATCCCGTCTTTCCAAAAGGAATGCTCAGCGTTTCCCAGGAACTGGTGTCGAATTACACCGCCGTGCGTGTTAGCTGGAGCTGTTTGCCTTGGTGGTAGATCAATTTCACCTTAGTCAAGAGACAGTAACAACGCCATTTCCTTCCTTGTTCGCGTTTTCATAAACACAACCGGTTTCTGTCTGGAAACACTCGCTAGGTTTCCAAGCAAGTGAATGCAGCGTGCTTAGGGGAATCGTGAGTTTGGCTACATAAACGAGGAGAAACTAGTGTGGTTGGTAATCTGAAATATCGTGTCATCTCATTCTATTTGTTTTGAAGGGGACCAGAGAGCCCCTAACAAAACTACTCAGGACCAAAAGACGGTTTGACCAGCCCGTATACGTTTTTCACGTATGGTCGTGTTGATGTGATCTTGGCAAGGACCACATGGTACGACTCGTCCGTGAGTTTGGTATAAATAGCCAAATGAAACCACAGCTGGAAATGTTGATAAAAACGACCTCGTAGGGATTTTGTTGGCGGTCGTCTCGCTCTTACCACATTGTTTATGAGTTTGATATAAAGTCAACAGTCTAGGTATACTGTGGTGAGTAACATTCTTCTCTCATCATTCATTTCACACGATAAGAATTGTTCACCCCACTATCTCACCACCACCAATGAATAAATGAACAAGGGATGATCGTATTGAGCGGCAACTAGTTTCGTCTGAGTTGCCGTCTGTATTGTTTTACACAGTTTAGATTTCTGAAATGCCACTTTTAAAATGTCTTTGTCGACATAACTATTCTTTTGCATCAGATCAATTTTCCTTATTCATTTTTTAATAATGTTAGTTTCACTGGTGATGGGTTAAAGATGAATATTTACTGATGCATGTACAAATTATTTATCAATAATTCATTAGGAATTATGAAATTTTGTACTGGCTAACCGGCAATTTAATAGATGGGCCTTTTTAAGAACAAAACACATTTGTTGTTGTTTCCTGTGATTTGTGCCTTAAACCCCTGCTAACCAATAATGGTTGTCTTTGTTTGCACCGCACGGAAGTACTGTTTCTAAATAATGATAGTGTTGTTTATCATAGGTTGATGGTAGGACGAGTCCAGTCTCAATCAGACTGTGGACTAATACAAGTTCTAAATCGAAAGGAGCATATCGCATACGGTTGCTTTTGCAATTTGCAATGTGCAATGGAAAACAAGGTTCAATGTTGCCAGTCGCTAATTGTGTAGAGGTTTTTGTGGGCAGTTTTGTCGAGTTTTGATTGTTGTTTGAGTGAAAGGTGATTTAAACACAAGTATCAATTTAGATCACAACCTTCGTTTCTAGCTCCCTACGTGTACCTATGTTATTAAAGGTAGTAAATCTTTGTTTTTTTAATGTTTTTTTTTATACAGTAACTGAATTTCCACCATTTAACTTTCAATTACAACACTCAAAACATGTGAACGTTTTGTCAAACAACTGGGCTCTGGTCCCTTGGGTTAAGTGACCCCCAAAACACACACACACGCGACACACCTCCTCAAAAACAACAACAAACAAACAAGAACACAACACAACAAACAAAGAAAAATTAACAAACAAACAAACAAAAACAACCACAACCACAACGAAAAAAAAAACCCGGTTGAAGTCCTTTTAGGGATTTTATGCATGGTTTATTGTGTGCTTATTCAGATTGCGGCAATCACAAAGCAATGTCAGCTTTTAGTTCAGTTTTTATTTTTTTAAATTTAGTTATAATTAACTATTATTGCTATTATTTGGGGGTTGAGGGTTGGGGGATTGAGCAGCGATGGAACACTCAACCAAAGGGGGGGGACCATTGTCTTTCTGAGATAGCATTGGACAATAATGTGAATAATAGACGTAACAACTTGTGTAGTTTAGACATAACTGTATTGGTGGTTGCATCGGGGTTCTGGTGCTCAGTGGGTATGGTCGTGCCGCACCTGGTCATGGAGTCTGTGATACTTTGAGTGATCGTAACTCCTAACATGATCGTGTCCGTTTTGTGGGATTCTTCAGATGTAGTATAAAGGAACATTACAGAATTGGTTTTTGCTAACAAAACAGTTGCTGGCAGTGTGAGCACTTTATGTAATCCACCATATACATAAACTGACAAACCTTTAGAAGTTTGAGATCGATCGGCAATCTGGGTCACGAGAAAATAGTGAAAAAACCGATTACACATTTTGCATGAAATCATATAGGTTCAACAAATGAATAAAACGCTCACTGAGCGATAAACTCCAATCGGAAAATTAGTTTATTAATTTCTCATCAAATATGGCATTTCAGAAATATTTTAAGGGATGTTTTCTACTATCATCATGATTAGACCGTGTAAGTTTTATGTAAATCTGTGATCAAAAATATATTTTACAATTACCAATTCTGTAATGTTCCTTTAAGTTTCTTCCCCTCACACTACCTAGCTGTTTTGGGTATTGGATGCGCTTTGGGGTCAAAATGGCTACCTTTGGGGAATGGTACATACATGTACATGAGCTTTCAGATTGAAACGAATTAATTCTCAATAATTACCAATATTTACAGAAACTCAAGATTAGGTTATATTTTGTTTATATATATGATAATGTGTGTATGTGTGTCGGGGTGAACAGGGAGCGGTTACAATGAACGATTCAGATGGCAAACTTTTTGTATGCTAAACACAAATAATGAGAGCGTGTTTATATATTATATTTGCATTAATAAAACAATGGTCAACTTCGATAATGTTTTCGTAGGAACAAATTTAGAATAGCCTAAATAAAGTGAGGCAAGTTCAGACCGCCGTGACAGTGTGTGAAATAGACACTTAATTTTTCATTCCAAAAGAAAAAACCTGTTTGCATTTTATTTTGCATGAAAAAACCTTATCACATTTTCCCCAGATACAAACCGTTTCTACCAATGCAGGGTCCAAGCGCATTCTGTAAAGTAATGTTTGGTGTATTTTCTTCTGTTATTCTGTTATGATTGGGGATTGTTTTATTGTATTCAACAGACTATGGAGACTGGAACCCATAGTGTGCGTTTGTTGGAACCAAGTGACCAAAGTAGACCAGCCACCACGCCCAGCAGACGAAGCCTGACTGTCAGCTCTTTTAAGCACGGGCACAACGGTCGCCGTACTAAACTGACAAACGGGCTCCTTCGAGCCATCTCGGACATCGTAGAGGATGTTGAAATCCTTAGTATATCCCACCTGAACCAAGAGCTGCTCGCCAGGGGGCACAGCCTATCCCGGTCCACCGTGTTCCGAGCGATGGAGATCCTTGGTATGAGAATGGACCGGGACAAGAAGAGATGGTGTATTGGCGGTTCTGGGGTATCGCTGGGTGTGGAGACGAGGGTGAGCCACCTCAAGAAATCCTCTGACGAGGGAATTGAATCTAATCGTCTGTCGTCTACAACGCTCTCAAGAGGAAGTGTTCACGAAAAGTTGCTTTGCGAAACAAACGATCAAGGGCTGTACATTTACAGCACAGGGAATTTGGAGCTAATCCCAACTCAGTATAGCCATATCTCATCTAACTACAGCAATTCCATGGGTTCCACCCATCGGCAGAAACCAAGGCCGTCAAACCATGAAGACCCCCCCATACCAGCAAACTGTTTACAGAGTAACCCTATTGGAGACTCAATGGCTACGGGAGGACGCGATTCGGCTCCAGCTACAAAACGGTTCAAAACTGTCGAACAACCTTTTCCAAAATATTGCGGAGAAATAAAAACATCTGGGTTCTATCGAGTTATAAAGGAGGACAGCAAAACGCTCGTCAATGACGGCCAAGCACCTTCAACGACAGACAGACAGCACGCATACCAAATGAGTGACAATGTACTTCAAACTAAAAGGTCCGTACCATCGGTGATGACACGGACCCTGGAGACTGGACGGAGCGTGAGCAGGAAGAGGAAGTCTGACTGCCCTGCAAAGATTACTCCAATGAGCCATCACGCAAAGAGCGGAACAGCCAACAAGCAAGAACCAAACACCGTGTACGGAAAAGACCTTAAACCACAGAGGTATAAAGGACATGACCAGGTGAGACAAAGTGTCATAGGGTCAAAAGTTAACATGAATTGGAATCTCATCTTTAAGCGGGCAAATCCACTCTCATTTTGCAAAGAGCACTTCCATTGGAGAATCTGTATTGGAAACTTTTGAAGGGGCACCAAGGCTAAGACCAGGACAAATTCCAGGCCTGATTTTGATATGAATTGAAAGATGCTTGAGATGGTCAAGTTTACGCCCTTTGACGTTTAAGATAAAAAAAAAAAAAAAACTAAATAAGAAAAAAACACTTTTCCATGATTTTGCAATTTTTGCTCAATATGTGAATGGAATCATGTGATCCTTTAAATTGTACACAATCTACACAGCTTCCCCCTTCCCCGAAAAAACCCCAAACCCGAAACAAAAACAAAACAAACAAACAAACAAACAAATCCAAGTTGAATATTTTGATAATTTACTTTTTTTCACAGACCTTGTCCCACAACCTTTTCCCCTAATAACACAACTCATTAGTGTATCATTCATAACATAATTGACCCAACATGTGGTAAGAACAAAGTGCAGCTCATCAATACACTCAAAAAGTACGAAATTGTTGTTCACAAATAAAAAGTTCGGTTGAAACTGGAATTAATGGTTTGTAGTACATGTACACAGTTTCAGTCACTTCTGGGAATTCTGTATACATCTTAAGCGAAAGTAGTAGGTCCTAGTTGACGCAAGCCGAAAAATGTATCGTTTTACTCCCTTTCGCTCTCGGCGTTTAAACTTACAGAGCGGCTACAATGAATCCAAGTCCCGTACATCTGGGAAGGGAAGTGGCGCAAACAATAACTGATCGCGGAAGAGTAGGGAATTTCCCTGATGTTTCTGGTTTCAAAGAAAGCACCCGTGTTACCCGCCCTGTCGTTGTGTGGCAGAATTAAAGTGGAGGTGTATCTGTTTTTGCAAATCCAAAATATCAGACGCACACCCTCGCTCTTTGGTCTGACATAGTTTCGAGATGCATCGAGCCACTTTAAGTATACAGCAGAATATAATTATGAAAGCATGTCTACTTGTCTTTTTGAGGAGACATTCAAACCGAGGACTTACATCGATAGGACAATGCGTCCTCGATTGCTATTGATGGACCAATGGGGAATTCATTTGTCGTTGGTATTTACACACTTATGTGTCTTAGTTCTCAGTGATTATTAGAATACAACTTGTTATGCTGAGGTTTTTGGATGGAGATTGTTCCGAAAAGATGTACTATTTAGAACGGTTTCATATCAATTTGTCCGTTTCTGATGCACACGTTGCATGTCAATGTAAAGGGTATGGGAAATTGATACACATAATAATGTGTATGGCGTGTATATCGACTGTTTTATTCTAAACATCCGTCGTTCCCTGCAGTTTCTCTCAGTCCTGTCAGCCTGTTAGTTGCGAGCGAACGAAATGATCTATTATTTCACTCTGACATAATCCATACTTTGTTGTTGTGGAATATGAGTTAAAAAAAAAACATACGAAGAATTGTGTTTGTGTTTTACCCTACACCAATGTATGTTAACTCCCTCGAGTCCTGTTGGGGGGGGGGACCGACCACATACATTTTACTTGGGTGGGATTCGAATCCACGACCTTTGCCATTCTAGAGCAGACGTCATCTAGACCACTAGCTTGCCCAGATAAAGGCCACATGACCTGAGAAAGTACTAGGTATACAGTGCTTCAAACACATCGGTCTGGGGTAAAACACGACTATCCCTGATGCAAATTCCACATCTGTCATGGGTGAAGTTGCTTTTTTTTTTTGTCTGATCCCTTGTCCATTCTTTCTTGAACACATCCCATACAGCCCTGATATCTCGCCCATTGTTTATTTCTTTTACAGGAGTATTTCAGCAGTACGCCACAAGAAGACACGCCAAACTTTCCTCTGATGTCAAGCGGGTTGGCATGGTTAAGCGACGGCTCTTCCCAAGAAGCAACGACAGATGAATCCAAACGCGGTACACAGAAAGATCTTCACCTGTTTGAGACCCAAACACGAGGAGTAAAGGCACATCACAAACTACCAGTCGATGGCCGAGGTAGAGATGGCACTGTGCAAATGTCCGAGGAAACCCAGACTGGCCCACCTGATAAGCAAACCAAATCAGGGAAATTCTCACATATACCGCAATTACGCAGAGTTATTATGCAGACCCATCAAACAAAAAATCATAAGAGCATGCAAGATGAGGAAACACTCTGCAAAAATGGCACAACTTCTGATAGCCAGATTCCCCAAGAACCAGAATCAGAAAAGACTCTTCAATGGTCTGACCAAAAGCCTTTGGAAATCTCTCTTTTTCAATCACAGCAACTCAATACCGTTGAAGACAAGCTGTCATTGCAGAGGGATTCAGCTTCCACAAACAGCATTTTGAATGATAGTGTAGGTTCGGGGAAGGACGCCACAGGTCTGAAATCAAAATGTCGAGAACTCAATCGAGCACCGAAAATGTCAAAACCGAGATACGGTGGTCATGAACTTTCATTCCCCACGACAGAATTGTCTCAAATAGTAAAAGATAACGGAAGTACTGATATTAAGGTGAGGGGAACTATTGATGAGCAGGGGCTTAATTTGACAAATGTACTGCAAACAGAAGTTGGAGAAAACAGCAAAGAAGGGTGTGACTTGCGACTGCAACCCACTGGCACAAAACAGCCAATGATTAGGGACCTATATGTACCTGTGAATCCTCAACAAGCAAGTATGTCTCTTCATACGGATGATAGCAGTTCACTGAGTAGCTTCTCTGATCCTGAAGGAAGCTCAAATCTCACCAAGAAGCCTGATACATTTTATGGAACCGACTCCCAGACGGCGAGGCTACACGCACTGACGTCCAGCCTAGCGGTCAAAACATCCAACAGGTTGACTACTCAGTCCCCAAGGTCCAGACCCTCCACGGCAACCATGCCGTCTCGGAACACGGCACTTGCCTCCTCAAAAATGGTAAATGCCAAGCCGGTTTAAAGTAGTTTGTCATTTTCACAATAATCGTGAAAGTGTGATGACTTTTACAACTTTTAATTTCATCACAATGAACACTTTGTCAATTCTTTGATTATCCAGACAGGACTAGAGCAGAGACACTTTGACGTACATGCATCTATGGGGGCAGACGCTGCCCAAAGCACTCTGAACATTTCCCCAAACATCAATGAGATCCGATTCTGGGTAAGAATGCTGCTATTTATATTTATCCTTCACCGAAAACCATTGTAGTTATGTGTCAGGGGTGTTGCAGAGAAACAAATTCAAGGGCAACTCGGCTGGAATTTAAACCCACTTCCTTTCGAAGGTATCTTGTTTTCTTGGTGGTAGTAACTGCAAGACCACTAAGCTTGCCTGGTCACAAGATGCTGACCCAACTCCTGCTGGTATTGTAACATTTATACAAATAAAGTGTATGTCTTCTGCGATACTGATAACAGTTTTACTAATTCGCCGATGTATAAATTACAAATCACTAATGCAGGAACAAATTATACGGCACCTCAGACCTACAACTATACGCATTATACTGCAGGTCTTTAACCTTGAAGTTAGAACACCGATCTTGTCCAGTGACGAGTATCTTACTATCTAGCTATATAGTTGGTGACCAAACTTTTAGGTGTATGAAAAAATGTCTCTCACTTAAAAAAAAAACCTGCGATACAATTTATTGTTGATTCCTCAGATGCAAGATATTTCTCAAAAAATGGTATCTATGCAACAACAGCTCAACTACCTCACACAAGTTATGACTTCCCGGGTTACAACAGAGCTAGCTAGCAATGGCCACATAAATGCAATGTCGCCCTCTACTGACCACATAACAACAGATGATCTGGAGGAGCAGCATGTTGATATGTTTAGTGAGGCAGGTGATGATGACGATGATTTGGAGGAGGAGGAAGAGGAGGGGAAGAGCAGGCCGAGATGCAGAGATGGGGAAGAGACTTGCCGCCTATTAACACATTGGAGAGTGAAGGTATGATGAAAGTACTTGAAAGCCCTCCCCATAAAACCATGTCAAACGGAAGGCACAAACCAATGTTTATTTATTACAAACCAATTAATGAAACATTGTCTAGAGTCTGTTGAGAACACACACGAATATCCAAGGGTTATGATAACGTAATATGAACCATACTGTACTTTCTTTTCATTGCTTTTTAAAATTGTGTGGCTTTTATTTTTTGCTTCCTTTTATTTTCAACAAAAGCTAAATTTCCCACGATGTGCTTTGCAACATAATGCCGACCTCATCGAAACAGGCATACGTGTAAATAGAAAGATTGCTCTGGATAGGCCAACAGATGGATTCGATCTTGGTTTATGTTTCTATTTGACGAAAACTTTCACGAAGGAAGAAAGTCTATGAAATGTAGTTTTATTACTTGCCACCTTTTAAACTGTTTCTGATGCAATATAAACCCCAACAGATATGATCAGCACGTTGCTGTCGAACGTTCGCTGGGAGTCTCTGAGTCCGTTTGTTGGTGGTCCGAGGTTGGCAATACAGCTAGCAAGAGATTGTATTTTTGGGCCTGAGGTCCTGATGAGGTCTACTGTGACAGGAAGAAACGGCATGAATCCCCTCCATCGTGATGGCATCAAGAAGATCAAAGGTACAAAGCCAACCCAAAATTCAATTTTCTCCAAAACAAAGGAGTAGGAGACTTTTGAACGCTATATGGCAGCAGACATACTAGGTACAATTCCATTGTTTACGTAGTTCTGAGCATGCGCACAATACCTGGTGAGTCTGCTGCTGCCTAGCGTCCCAAAAGTCCCCAATTGCTTTAATTCATGGACGGTTTGAACACGCTCTCCTTCATAAATACTGCAATCTCTGGTAATATTATTTGTTTTGCGCTCACCGTGCTTTTTGTTTTGAGCTCAAATCTCATATAACACGAAGGGTATTTATTTGTGTTGCTACTTCATGATGATAAGCTAATCCGCAGTTTAAATCTCTAACGTAGATTGCATGCTGGATGTTTATGGTACGAGGTGCAGCCATGTGGAGTTTGACCTGCTCTGGAAGATGGCACGTGAGAGTCTCTCTCAACTGTGTAAGCGTATTCGCCGTCGACATACTGAGGAGCTCAACGGACAACAGGTCAACAGCCGAGAGGTCAATGGATGTGATGTTGAGAGCTACGAGATCATCAAGCCCGACATGGAGTAGGAGGAGGAAATGAAAGTAAAGTGCACAACTTGTCTTAGCTTACAGTCACACCCTACTGTCAATCAACTTGTCTTAGCTTACAGTCACACCCTACTGTCAATCAACTTGTCTTAGCTTACAGTCACACCCTACTGTCAATCAACTTGTCTTAGCTTACAGTCACACCCTACTGTCAATCAACTTGTCTTAGCTTACAGTCACACCCTACTGTCAATCTAGGACCTGACACGTCATGGTACTTTTGTAATAAGCCATTTGTGAATCTATTCAAGCCTTGATTGGACATTCCTTTTAGAGTCTTCACACCACAGACAGTGTTGCTGTGGTCAGACGCCGGAAGTATGTGATCGAAAGAGATGAGTTTGAGCATAGTTTTCAGCAAATTAATGTGTGTTGCTACACAAAAACGTACAATGTGTTAAACCAAAGGAATGAATGAAAGTTGATTGTTTCCATGCCTCCCTGGCAAGATTCTCCAAAGTTAACATGACAATGGCTTGCTAGCAAGAGACATGATCATGTATGCATTTGCCTCATTGTTTGAATAGGATGCCTAATGAGAGGAACTGTGAATACGAAATTCTAAGAACATAAAAGGGACAGAAATACAAATAATATAAACAGTGTAAAAGAGTCTAGGCACAATATCTGGCCCTTGGAAATGTAGGATTTTTTATCAGAGAACAAGGGCTGACCTATACATGTACATTTGTACACAAGGTTAAGATTTTGATAAGCTTTTCAGGCTAGTTAATAACAATTTAGTTTTTTTCGTTTTTTAGGGCAAACAAATCGGAAATCAGATTAAAGTAGAAAGGATATCGTACATGAAAGACACTGCTGAGCTCGAGTCAGTATATCTGATACCTATGGGTAATGTCTTCTGCTTAACCAGTTTTGCTTCACTGCAAAAGGAAGGCCTTTTCATAAATTTTTCATTTTACTCTATTCTGTGCTGGAAGAAGATAGAATTGCAAGATATAATGGAGGAAACATAATCAAAGAAGTGCAGGTGGACTAGTCATCTTAGCTAGGGGGTAAGGTACCTAATGGACCCAACGGACAGGACACCTACATCAGAGGTATTGTGCTCTAGGTGTCCAGTCAGTTGGGTCCATCTGTCACCTTGCCTTCAAACTGGATGACCAGCCCACCTGCACTTCTTTGATTTGATTGCCTTTATTATATCTTGCACTTCTATTTTCTTCTTTAAAGGTAGGTTTTTTGTCAACGTAATGCTGATTTATTTGCAAAACTATAAAGAAATACACAATAAAAGTCACATGTGAAAGTTTCAGCTGAATACAGTGTCTACTTGTTGAGAAAAAAAAACTGTCACAGTATTTTCACAAGAATGAAATCCATCCACTTTTACCGAGATTACAGGGGGTACCAACCGCATCGCTGGCTGCAGCATTCGCGATCGGACACCACGGATTGAAAAAAACAATTCATGCATGAATAGTTTCTTAGTTTGAAATTATTTTATTGATTTATAATCAACAGGGGCTTTCGCAGGATGCTTTATACCACCACAACCATCTTTATAACAAGTAAGCTTTTGGATAGAAATTACACAACTTTTGAGGGGTCATTACCCAAAATGACCCTACCTTAATTACCAAAGAATGACCCTACCTTAAAGTCTTGGTTGTTAACACTGTGCTTTCTTTATTTCCGGTTGAACAAAGACACTAGAGTGATACTTGAACCTGTGACCTCCAGATTAACGTGCCGGAGGGTGCAAGTTCAAATCCTGCTTTAGTAAATTTCTTTTTGTTCAATCCAAAATTATTTAAGATTTACCCATTCAGTTTCTCATGTGGTTTATTACTCTGTCCTTTCTTGTGACACCTTTCCATTGCTCTCTCAGTGACTCTAAACTTCTTCTCCAGCCTCATTTAAAAAAAGTGACATTACAATAGATTGACCAGTAATTCTACTCACCACTCCAGGGAGTTTGATCTCCATAACAAGGAACTCTGGATGGCCTTCTGGTGGCTCTCTCATTATGATGTACTCTGGTTTAGGTGCAGCCACTCTACCACCTGAGCCTTCCACTTCCGTTATCAGAGATTTCTTAGGTTTCTCTTGGGGACTTCCTTGGTTCCCGTCAATTTGGCTTTCTACCTCTAAGATCCGGGGCTTTGATTTTGCTCGGATGTTGTGCTCACCAAGTGTTCCAAGACATTTTCGGTTCTTCAGTTGCACCCAGTCTTTGAAGAGATGATTGAAATATAGATAATGAAGAGTTAAAACAATAATGTGTACAAAGTATCTCGCTCAATAGCTCTTCAAGTGTTTGCATGCAATAGTCGAATGTTTGCCAGACAAACTGTATTCATTTAAGATTCTATGTCTTCATAAGTCTCCTTGCCTACATTTCGATTATGCATAGTTTAGCCTAAGTGGTCTCTGGGCGTACTTTAGACAACATACTTTGTCCTTCATGTACATGTATAAAGTATTGATTGTATGCTAGCTAGGTTTTGTTTCAGTTGATATAAATCGGAAGGATCTATTGTATATACTTACTTCTTTCAAGTTGGATGTTGTATTTATTTTCCAGTCCCTCGAACACAACGGACATCAAGAACCCTTTGAACACATTGCTCTTTTGAACTTTTTCGTAGAAATCAGAGTTTATCATGACATCATAAGCAGTGCATCCTTTTCCAGCTACAAAAATAATAATGGATCAACCAAAAAAAGTTAGTCTCAAATCTTTACTGATCTCTTCCAAATCCTCTTGAATCCTTTACCAAAGACCCTGCCTCAATCAAACTCAAAGGGTTGCCAAGCAGAAATAATGCAACAAATATTTTGAAAATGAGAGAATTATTATTACTAATAATATATATTTCTGGTAATGAAACCAAGAATGTCTCAGTCATAAGTGAACTTAATTACTGTATCTCGCAAGCCTCAGGAAACCTGTAAAAAAAGGGTGCTTGCTATGCAAACCAGAAACACCCGGGTAAACTCCTAAACTTCCACAATAAGTGTTCTGTGTTCTTCTATGTGCACTACCATTGCTAGTACACAGGACCTACGATTTTATGCCCCATCCGAAGGACAACAAAATTATGGCAAAGTATCTTGCTCAAGGACACAAGTGCCATGACTCGAACCCACTGCTAATCAGAAACACCAGAGCTTAAATCCAGTGCTCTTGAACACTTGGCCACGACACGCCACAATTAAGAGCACATCAAAGTTTTCTTACTTTTGTCCACCTCGGCATGGCCTTCACCAATACTAAGTGGTACCCTGTAGTCTGGTTCACTTGAATCCAGAATCTTAATCAGCTGTTCCTCTGTGATGTCATTAGGTGAAGGTAGCTGTGTAAAGACAATACAATCAAATAAGCTGATAATGTCCCACAACAACCTGCACATGCATCATCAGATACAGCAGGGAAAAAAGACAAACAGGAGTGGGATTAATAAGAAATATTGTGCTAAAAACAAGGACATAGAAAATGTTATAAGCACCCAATATTACAAAGATTTTTTATAAATTATTTTCATTTGATACACAATTTTTAATGAAGTTTAAAAGAAGAATTTAACTTTTAAACTTTAAAGGAAATATTTAAATGTATGTGGTAACTTAAGGCTTTGTTTGTCATTTGTTATCTGTCTCATGCTGGTCTAGAACTCACCTCAACCGATTTGCAGACATTGATAAAGACTTTGGCATTGCTTTCATTTCTTGTCTTGATGCAAAAACCTGGTTGTGGTTTGACCTTGTGACAAACTGGTTCCTGGCCATGCGGGTTAAGTCCTTGCATCTCAGCTGCCTATATTGAAGTACAAACATAAACATTATGCGATGGGCTTGTGGAAATGCAAAAACAAGCTGGTTTTTAGGGGAACAAAAGGGTGCCAATGAGGTCTTAAACAGCTGTTTAAAGTCCTGCAGGGTCAAGGCTGTGGGATAAAGGACCGAGCCATCGGTCCTTTATCGCATGGCCACGAAATACCCTTTTTGTTAAAAAGCGTAATAATAAAGGAAAATATGTAATTTAACTGTGTTTTGTTTACTTTGTAAATTCCTGTTCTCGGGCTGTTTCGCCAAGGGTCAAATTGCATAGACGCTCAACAGTTCATGTAATTAATATGTATTACATTGATAACTGTACGTACTGATTGTGTTACACATTACTGTTGTCAGTACCATGGAGGAAGAAATAGTACTCACACGTTACACTAACGTAACATTATAATTTAAAGCATTTACGCAGTAAGTAACATTTAAAACAACACTACCTACTACGGGACCCCACTACACTGATACAGCACTCAGCAGGTCACAGACACAGGTGCCGGTGGTACACATCTAGACAGGTGACATGTAGCCCACCTTGTTGGGCTGTATCATGATGTCATGGTACACATAAAACTTACACAGTACAGTAGAGTAGTACTTATGTCAAATACTATTACTGTACATTCATATATAAATCATTATCAATATTATCACATTGTTGAACATCTACTTACAGGTGTACATCTGTATTGTAACACACTATTATTCTTCACTAACAACAGTTAATGTAAGTAAATAGTGTGTTGCAATCAGTGTAACGTGTTACTGTTAAAGTGTTACTGTTAGTGTTTTAAACAACTGGTGTTAGTGTTACTGGTATTAGTAACACTACTGTTTTATGTACTATACTGTACTAGTAATTGTATTCTACAGTGACAGTACTATCACTACACTGTACACAACAGTAAACATAGTGTGACACAGCTCAGATGACTCCATCCATGCCATCCACCACATTCAGCATTCAACATGTTCAACTTCAATGCACATACATTCACATTGCTTAACTGTTTTGTCCACTTAGTTTCTCTTGACATTTTCCAAAATGTGAAAAACACATTAAACAAAATCTTAAGTCTTTACCTGCATTATCAGCTTCCTATACAGGACTTCTTCGTCGACAGAATCCCCATTTTCGCCAAGTTCGTTTGCAACGTTCAACAAACTTGTATCAGCCATGGAAGCCGCCATTTTAAGTGCGCCTCAGTGGTTGCGTTAAGCTTGTGTCATCTTCAAGGTGGTACCGTTTTTCAGACATATGAATTTTGTTGTACAAATATGTAAACTTATTTTCCACGAAATAGCTCATACCATACAGAGTACATTGCAATTTAAAGCATTTACGCAGTAAGTAACATTTAAAACAACACTACCTACTACGGGACCCCACTACACTGATACAGCACTCAGCAGGTCACAGACACAGGTGCCGGTGGTACACATCTAGACAGGTGACATGTAGCCCACCTTGTTGGGCTGTATCATGATGTCATGGTACACATAAAACTTACACAGTACAGTAGAGTAGTACTTATGTCATATACTATTACTGTACATTCATATATAAATCATTATCAATATTATCACATTGTTGAACATCTACTTACAGGTGTACATCTGTATTGTAACACACTATTATTCTTCACTAACAACAGTTAATGTAAGTAAATAGTGTGTTGCAATCAGTGTAACGTGTTACTGTTAAAGTGTTACTGTTAGTGTTTTAAACAACTGGTGTTAGTGTTACTGGTATTAGTAACACTACTGTTTTATGTACTATACTGTACTAGTAATTGTATTCTACAGTGACAGTACTATCACTACACTGTACACAACAGTAAACATAGTGTGACACAGCTCAGATGACTCCATCCATGCCATCCACCACATTCAGCATTCAACATGTTCAACTTCAATGCACATACATTCACATTGCTTAACTGTTTTGTCCACTTAGTTTCTCTTGACATTTTCCAAAATGTGAAAAACACATTAAACAAAATCTTAAGTCTTTACCTGCATTATCAGCTTCCTATACAGGACTTCTTCGTCGACAGAATCCCCATTTTCGCCAAGTTCGTTTGCAACGTTCAACAAACTTGTATCAGCCATGGAAGCCGCCATTTTAGAGTGCGCCCTCAAGTGGTCTGCGTTAAGCTAGTGTCATCTCAAAAGAGTGGTACCGTTTTTCAGACATATGAATTTGTTGTGTACAAATATGTAAACTTATTTTCCCACGTAAATAGCTCATACCATACAGAGTACATGCAATTTAAATTAGCTAAAATTTAAGCATAAGTAACATTAAAGAACACCCACTACAGGAACCACTACAGGTACAGACAGGTGCGGGGTCACAGCACAGGTCCGATGTACCATCTAGGGCAGTAGGCACCTGTTGTTCAGGATTTTGTTGTACTCTTCAAACGTCACAGACAGTAAGTTTAGGATTCAATCCTTTTCTGATGACTGTCATATCATAAACTTACATGATATCACAATTCTAACTCTACTTAATGGTATACATCATGTAATGTAACACACTTACTAATTTCAAAATAAAACAGTTAATGTAAGCTTTTAAAAGTTGACAACAGTGTAATTTTTTAGTGTTTAATTGGAAAGAGTTTAAAAAAAACTGTTTTAGTCACCAGAAATAGTAACATAGTGTTTATGGGCCTTACATACTATAATTACTGACAGTTACATCCTGCAACACTACGACAACAGTAACAAAGTTGCACATAAGATATCTCCATTGCCATTCTACCACATAGAGGACATTAACTTTCAATTAAGCAAATCACATTGAACTGTTTGTCCACTAGTTTCTTGCATTCCAAATGAAACCTTAACAACTTAAGTTACTTTCAGCTAACAGGACTTCTTCGTCGACGAACCCCTTTGCCAACTTTGCACGTCAAAACTGTATCAGCCGAAGCCATTAGAGTGCGCCCCATGTCTGCTAAGCTGGTCTCCAAAAGATGTACGTTTCAACATAGAATTTGTTTTACAAATTTAAACTTATTCCACGTAAATAGCTCATACATACAGAGTACATGCAATTTAAAGCATTTAGCAGTAAGAACATTAAAACAACATACTACTACGGACCCACTACACTGATACGCATCAGCAGGTCACAGACACAGGTGCCGGTGGTCACATCTAGACAGGTGACATGTAGCCCACCTTGTTGCAGTACGGGTGCTAGACATTTTACAGGATTTTTGCTGTGATGGGATTCTTGCAATAGTCAGACATGCTAGTTTTAGGCATTCAATCTGTTGTCATGCAGCTGACGTCGTGGCAAACTTGTGCGAGCGATCTCCAAAAATACCTAAGTTACTGGTAATTGTTAAAATCAAATAAGTAAAATGTACCTGAAATTTGAAATAAAATACTAATTTTACCTTTGAAACGTAATAAAATGTTCGTATTTTCTATGGGTGTTTCATGGAAACAAGAAAGTAAAAAAATAATTATTATCCCAACCAGAAAAACTACCTGCAGATCGGTCTAGGGGCCTTTTCACATGAACACAATGACGCTATACACGCGCGAAACTGGATCGCTTTTGCGAAGAGCTTGCAAATAATTATTGTCTCAGCATTGTCAATTTTACCACTAGAGAGGACAATAACTTCCGATCTAGTAGAAATCGACTATTGAAGGGCTGGTAAGAATGTCCGTAAAAGTCTACGCACCTACTGGTTGGGCTGTATCATGATGTCATGGTACACATAAAACTTACACAGTACAGTAGAGTAGTACTTATGTCATATACTATTACTGTACATTCATATATAAATCATTATCAATATTATCACATTGTTGAACATCTACTTACAGGTGTACATCTGTATTGTAACACACTATTATTCTTCACTAACAACAGTTAATGTAAGTAAATAGTGTGTTGCAATCAGTGTAACGTGTTACTGTTAAAGTGTTACTGTTAGTGTTTTAAACAACTGGTGTTAGTGTTACTGGTATTAGTAACACTACTGTTTTATGTACTATACTGTACTAGTAATTGTATTCTACAGTGACAGTACTATCACTACACTGTACACAACAGTAAACATAGTGTGACACAGCTCAGATGACTCCATCCATGCCATCCACCACATTCAGCATTCAACATGTTCAACTTCAATGCACATACATTCACATTGCTTAACTGTTTTGTCCACTTAGTTTCTCTTGACATTTTCCAAAATGTGAAAAACACATTAAACAAAATCTTAAGTCTTTACCTGCATTATCAGCTTCCTATACAGGACTTCTTCGTCGACAGAATCCCCATTTTCGCCAAGTTCGTTTGCAACGTTCAACAAACTTGTATCAGCCATGGAAGCCGCCATTTTAGAGTGCGCCCTCAAGTGGTCTGCGTTAAGCTAGTGTCATCTCAAAAGAGTGGTACCGTTTTTCAGAGTATCGCCAAAAATCTGGAGCGGTTATGTCCACGCAGGAAGGAACAATCCGTAACTGGAATACACAATCTAAGAAACGTTTCATGCAGAAAAGTTTCTCAGCTTGAAATGTTTTTGAATCCCTCTCTCTCACTAAAACCGTATTCTGTTGAAGGGAATTGTTTTTCAATGTTATATTATTAACAGCTGCAGTGCTTCTTGCTAAGTAAGTTTTTATGGTAATTAATATTTGGCCAATAGTAATTACCAATAGTATACCCTCCTTTTAAGCATAAAAGTAGCTAAGAAAAAAATAATTATATGATTACCAGAATGAGGTTACCACTACCAGCCAAAATACAATTTGACTGTAGAATTAATGACTGATATCCTGTTCCTTTTTGCTTGAAAATCGTTAAGCAATATTTGCTGCTAAAGCATCTCTATGAATTTGTAGGCCCAGCTCTGGACCAACATAGCTATAGACATCGCCCTTCTTGGTATTTAAAAAATTATAAAAAACACAAAGAAAAACGAAACACGTTATATAGTTTTGTTGGCTATAATTTATGTTGAGCCGTTTTTTTTCTCCAGGCCGCACGAAGCAATCCGAAAGCAAATTTTGCAGCGTGACTGCCATGTTTATAATTATTCATAATAAATTTAATTTGTATTGCTATAACCAGTTTACATTTTACGCTCCAGCGGTTATAGGAATAGAAAATAAATTAGAAATGCTTATGACTTGCCTGCACATATTGAGAGAATCTACTTGTGTAAATTTCAACCTGGCTTCCTTTTGTTCCTAACAGTCAGTTCAGACAGCAGATAAACTCAATCTTTGCACTCTATTTAACGTTGGCTATCGTGGCATTCTACTGTGTTAAGGAAGACGTTGTCATGGTAACACGATTCTCATGCTTGGGCAGCTGAGGCTAGTCGTCCACTAGTCACTGGCGGCCGGAATGTGGTTGTTTATGGATGAGGTCACGCAGGGGTCACACGGTTATTATCTAACACGCGGGAAATTGAAGGTCATGCCTGTGTGATGATGCGGCGCTGTGTACATTTGTATATGTGTGTGTGTGTGTGTGTGTGTACGGACCAAACATCATAGACAATAGTACAGTTGGATGTGATGAGTGCGTTTATTAGCAGGCTGCAGCAGTGCAGTAATAATTATGACTGATCATGCGTTACTACTACCAATGCTACTAATATATAGTAGTACTAGTAGTACTGTAGTACTAGTAGTGCGAGTATAGGTGAACTATAGCATAGGTTCAGTCACGAAGATTGGGGTGTGGACGCTACTTCTGCTTGGACACCAGCTAGCAGGATGTGACAATTAGACAAAATGAATTATTATCTCATCTTGACAAAATTTACCTTCACAAGACGGCACAAACTGCAGAAACTATTGACGCCTATGTGAAGCCAACTTCATTGTTATCTTAACCGTGAACGCGCAGTATGATGTGTTGTCATTGGCAGCGCTCGCCTACACTGCCGGTGCCTTGGAATTTGTTATTATGCTGAGACCATGGAGATCGAATTAAAAGTAGGTTATGAAAGCAAATTTTGTCCGTTGTTACTGTACAGCCAGCCTGAACTACCGTGTATATTGTTGGTTGTTCCGCCTCAATGGTTGTACCATGGAGGAAGGAATCCATGACAAATTGCTGGATTACAATCAAAACACACAGCGCTGACGAAATGCCAACTTCTTCTAGTGATGGCGCAATGCTCTGTGATTCACCGCCAAGAGATTGCACTGTACGTGAGATTGCGTAGTGGGGAAACCCCATGACTTGTCAAATCCGGTATATTCATTATGATCCATTCAACCTAGCATTTCTATTCTTACACAATGCAGGAATTTGGAAAGTGTGTTTGGGGCAGCGAGTTGAGTATTCTGCGGGTTCAACTTGTGGTGATACCATAACATCCTTGTTGTGAGAGAGAGAGTGTGTCGACCCATCTTTACAGTCGCACCGTGTTTGTTTGTTTTGAACGACACAAATAATTTCTCGAGTTGCTAAATAAACCTTTCAGAATTTCCATTTCGTATTAGCCCTGAGCATATAGGCTCTGAGGAACGCGCGTAGGTAGGTTCTACTACAATACGTGCTATTTTGATCCAACCCGTTCTGTCGTCATCCCAATCCAACTAACATCAGGTCGTTTCAGTGGAGCTCCGTTTCACTTTGTCAATTGGATCCAGACGTCATTTGCTGCAAGCATGTGCGGACGGGATGTCAATGTCATCGGCTGGTTGCGGACCCGGAGACCTGGTAAATCCGACTTCACTTTCTCAGGAGGTGACGTCTCATTATTTATCAATGCTCAGGTAAGGACCAGAGAATCGGGAAAATAGACCGACACCCTTTTCACACTCTATGACAACAGATTAAAAGTAGTATCTTCTTATAACTACAAATTTGTATTTTGTCAAGTATCAAACCACAAGGGAAGCTGACTTGGTAAATTTTGAATAGTTTGGGCACTTTGGGGTTGAACAAAGAAAAATTGACTTGAGCTGGATTTGAATCAACAACCTCCGGATTAACGTGCCGGCGCTCAACCAACTGAGCTATCTAGCCCTATGTTGGCGGTCTCCCTATTTTGTCAATATTTTTGTTCAGAGTGCCAGTCAGAAGCCATGCAACCTGTAACTGCCTTACGTTACAGCGAGGGATCAAACCCAAGTTTACGATACAAACTGGGAAGCGGCAGCAGAGGGATCATTTTAAGGGGATCATACGCAGCCAGCGGCGGCACCAGACCTGTTAAACTGGGGGGGGGGGCAAGAGGGGGGCAAACTTAAATTTAGGGGGGGGGGGGGGCAAACAAAAGTCTATAAGCCTACAATTCACTCTAGAAATAAGATTTTGCACTGTTTGTGCGAACTGCGTGTACAATGGCTGCTTACGGTTTTGGGCAGACAATGCATTTCTAATTGTAGCAAGTTTCCAAGCTTGTACAGATAAATAAATCCACATTTTATTAACATTGCCGGAGATGGAAAGTGTATTGGGCTTTTTTGATGGTGCCAGCTAATTATGATGGATGAAATTGAGTTTATTATTTACAGCGCAAACAACATTGTAACAAATTGGGTGCAATGGTTTGGGATTAAACTCAATTTCCGCCATCGGGGAAAAAAACTGGGGGGGGGGGGCATTTGCCCCCCCCCCCGTGCCCCCCCCCCCCCCCCCATTAGCGCCGCCGCTGATCATACGACCTTTTTTTAAAATGTCAAGTAATAAACCACAAGGGAAACTAACTGGGAAAAGTTGGAATGGTTTGGGGTTGAAAAATAGATTTTTTAAATTAAATTTTGGTCACCAACATTGTGAAGAGGTGGCATCTTGACACGGTTTTCCTCTAGAAAACATTAATCTAAATTCTTCTTGCTATTACATTGAGGATGCGTGCTCCAATTTCATAAGTGATATCTACCTACCCCGGAACCATCTCAATAGCCAATCCATCCGTCCACGTGGTGTGTTGTTAGATCAGACCCTAATGTAATTAATGTTGTAGCTTCTGTTTTGATAACAATGGATTAAAGTAAAATGTTCAGCAGAAATAATTAATTGCTTCTGTAAAAGTCAGCAGAGCAGAATGAACCGGAATTCCGGAAACAATAGGCCTATACATGTATTGGATTTGTAAATTGCAGGTATTCGGGGATGTAACCATTTGTGAGCGTATACATTGCAGGTACTTTTGGGGTAGTAACCATTCACGATCTTTGTTTAGATTGCAGTTTGTAAATATTAATCTGCGATGCCACATTTGTCTGTAAACTCATTTCAAAAATAGTGTAATCTCTCTATTTCTGACATTTAAACAAAAACCGATAATTAGTAATGGCAGCCATTTTGAAATTAGTTACTTGTTGGTTCTACCTGTATTTTTTCAAAGAACAAAACTGTGATATAATTATGTGTATAGCCAAATATCTGTCTTATGTCATTTTTTCTTCCTCTATGCTCTGAGTCTGTGTGCAAAATTTCATGACAGTATTGTCAAAAGCACTTTCCCCATTTGCCCCACTGTGCTGTGTAGGCCACTAAAACGTTTTTGCATACAAAGACAAGCCAGCGATGTGAATGCTTTTCGATTGACACGTGTGTATCGAGGGGAAAATCGTTAATATTGTCATACACGATGACAGAAACGGCCAGAACAAACTGTGCGGGGTCCATTTTGCACAATCGCTTCCTTGCTTTACATTGTGTCTTCAAATTCGTTGCATCATTCATAGAGTTGCATTGACAAATTCCTTACTGCCGTACGGGTCATTTGTTTACATTAGCTGTACCAAACTGCCACACAAGTCTTCAAAACGTACGTGTATGTGGACGTTGTTGATCAGTCAAGAAAATGATTACCCTAATAAAAACGCACGTGTTTTTGTACGTAAAGGATTAGATAAACTTGCGTGCAATAATAGCTAATTCTGTTCAGGAACTTCCTTGTTTATGGAAAGCTTTTTATCGCAATGTAATACAATATGCATTCTAATTGTTTTGTGAAATGTGAATGTGAAACCAAGGCTTGTGTGACAAATATTATTAACCCTTTCTGATAAGAAGAACATACAAAACTTGGGGCCCTACAGACCAATTGCTACAGACAGGTGGAACAAGTATAGGGGGCCTACAGGTGAAACAATATAAGGGCCATACAGGTGAAACAATATAAGGGCCATACAGGTGAAACAATATAAGGGGCCTACAGGGGAAACAAATATAGGGGGCCTACAGGTGAAACAAGTATAGGGGGCCTACAGGTGAAACAAGTATAGGGGCCATACAGGTGAAACAAGTATAAGGGGCCTACAGGGGAAACAAATATAGGGGGCCTACAGGTGAAACAAGTATAGGGGGCCTACAGGTGAAACAAGTATAAGGCCATACAGGTGAAACAAGTATAAGGGGCCTACAGGTGAAACAAGTATAGGGCCATACAGGTGAAACAATATAAGGGCCTACAGGTGAAACAATATAAGGGCCATACAGGTGAAACAAGTATAGGGCCATACAGGTGAAACAAGTATAAGGGGCCTACAGGGGAAACAAATATAGGGGGCCTACAGGTGAAACAAGTATAGGGGGCCTACAGGTGGAACAAGTATAGGGCCATACAGGTGAAACAAGTATAAGGGGCCTACAGGGGAAAAAAATATAGGGGGCCTACAGGTGAAACAAGTATAGGGGGCCTACAGGTGGAACAAGTATAGGGGGCCTACAGGTGGAACAAGTATAGGGGGCCTACAGGTGAAACAATATAAGGGCCATACAGGTGAAACAATATAAGGGCCATACAGGTGAAACAAGTATAAGGGCCATACAGGTGAAACAAGTATAAGGGCCATACAGGTGAAACAATATAAGGGCCATACAGGTGAAACAAGTATAAGGGCCATACAGGTGAAACAAGTATAAGGGCCATACAGGTGAAACAATATAAGGGCCATACAGGTGAAACAATATAAGGGCCATACAGGTAAACAAGTATAGGGGGGCCTACAGGTGAAACAAGTATAAGGGGCCTACAGGGGAAACAAATATAGGGGGCCTACAGGTGAAACAAGTATAGGGGGCCTACAGGTGAAACAAGTATAGGGGGCCTACAGGTGAAACAAGTATAGGGGGCCTACAGGTGAAACAAGTATTTGGGCCATACAGGTGAAACAAGTATAGGGGCATACAGGTGAAACAAGTATAGGGGCCTACAGGTGAAACAAGTATAAGGGGCCTACAGGTTAAACAATATAAGGGCATACAGGTGAAACAAGTATAGGGGGCATACAGGTGAAACAAGTATAGTGGGCCTGCAGGGGAAACAGGTATTAGGGCCATACAGATGAAACAAGTTTTTGGGCCATTCCTTAAAAACCTTCAATACAAATTAAAATTTTCCTCAGTGGGTGCCTTTCATTTTGGGGAAATTGCTGTGCCCTTTTGAACACAAAGTTCGAGGCCTGATGTCAATGGGTTGTTATACATTGTCCCCAAGTTTATCTGTGAATTTGAATATTTCTGATCGAAGTCACCAAAACGTGAGAACCAGTTTAAACATGTTCGTACCACTAGTATACTAAAGTAGAGTTGTAGGTTGATTTTTTGTGATGTCAAATTCTGATGTACATGACTGTGTAGAAAACTTTACCAAACGTGAAAATTTAAATAATTCTCTGACAGAACAATCTGGCAGCACACACATAAACATGCATTTTAAACTACGTCTACATCGACAGCATGTTTGCAATGCTAATTATAACAATATAAGTTTGAGTGTAAATGATGAGATGTGATACTGCTGGTAGGCCCTTGCCAAATATTAATAATGCATTTACCATTTAGAATGCAATATAAAATGTCTGCCGAGTAATACCGTTATGAAGTGTGCATCGTGATTGCCCCCTCCTTCATTATCCCCGCCCCTCCATCATCATATTGGCTTCAGCACTTCTCTTGTGCTGTCCTTTGGCCAGAGTCTACTCTAATCACAGCTGCATTTTGTTGTCAAAAGAATAAAAATGACAACACAGCTCTTTATGCAATAACCGTGTCCGTGTCTAGTTTTTGTTATGTTAAAATTTCCTCTACTCTTTTTCCTGTGCCGTTTCCCCTTAATGTGTTCATAGATTTGAATATAATATTGTAGTTACTGTATAAACATGCATTTTTTATATTATTGTTGAGTTTACTATCATAGCACTGACTTTATTTCCTCATTCCGTTGTCCTTTTAAACACACAATGGGTTGCTTAGTAGGAAGCAGACGCTTTGTTCTGTTGGTTTGTTTTTCATCTTTAAAGGCGCATCGCTTTGCCCTAATGTTGCAGTTCAGTCGACAATTAATTTGTATCCCTGACCCATTCTAAAACAATACCTGGGTATCTGCGTATTAAAACAACGGGCTTTACGCTTTTCTCATGCAATGAAAGGTCTTCCTTTGACCTAAGGGTGTTGTTTAAAGGAACATTACAGAATTGGTTTTCGCTAACAAAACATGGTTGCTGGCAGTGTAAGCACTTTATATAATCCACCATATACATAAACTGACAAACCTGTAGAAGTTTGAGATCGATCGGCCATCTGGGTCACGAGAAAATAGTGCAAAACCGATTACAAAATTTGCATGTGTTACACAATGCATGAATAAAACGCCCACGAGCGATAAACTCCAATCGGAAATTAGTTTGATTTTTTTCTCATCAAATATGGCATTTCAGACAGAAACATTTAATGGGATGTTTTCTACTATCATCATTATTATAGACCGTTTAAGTTTTATGTAAATCTGTGATCTTAAAGAAAATTTTACTTACCACTTCTGTAACGTTCCTTTAAGAGCTCTTTTTTTTCAATTTGTTTCTAAAACAATCGCTACTGTAAGTATAACAAAAAATTGTGTATGAGTAGAGTGTAGAAAGAAGATTAGATTTCATAAAAAAGACAGTCTTCTTTCAGCTTCGTTTTCGATACACGCGAGACTTTCAGGGTCTTTGCAAGGATATGCAACCTCACCTACGCATAGCAGAAGCAAGAAACCCTGTACTGTCCTGTGCTTTGACTTCACTATTTGGTCAAATTGGGTCAAAATTTAAAAGTGATGTCTGAATCATTCAGGGGGAAGCTTGTTTAAAAAAACATCTTCTAGAGTCAGACAAGATTGAGAATTCCGTTCGTTAGTTCACTCCACTCTTTCGTTTGCTAGGATATACATGTATAGGGATGCAGGCACCCCCTGTATGAACTAGCCTAGGTTAAAAAGGCACCTGGACATAGTTTTTTTTTATTGATTTAAACAATGAAGTATATGTATATTAACAATAACAAAATTGTTTGAATAATTATTTGTCAGGATTTATATGTTTAAACAAATAAAAAGGTTGTTTTGAGGGTGACTCCGCCCATCTCCTTTTGTGACGTCAATCGAGGCAGACTTCGCTGCCCTGATCGAACATCGACCCCCCTTGACGCCCTCGACTTTGCCTGCGTTTTACACGTGTGCAAGTATAAGTAGAGAGCCTGACGTTTGGGTTGTTTATACACAAAAACATATTTTTCCGGCCTATTTCCGGCAATGCCGACCAGGTGTAGCACAAGGCATGTCCTCATGCAGGGCGTGCCCTCATGTAGGGGTGTCCTCATGCAGGGCGTGCCCTCGTGTAGGGGTGTCCTCATGCAGGGCGTGCCCTCATGTAGGGGTGCCCTCGTGCAGGGCGTGTCCTCATGCAGGGCATGACCTCATGCAGCGCATGACCTCATGTAGGGCGTGCCCTCATGTAGGGGTGCTCTCATAAAGGGCGTGTCCTCATGCAGGGCATGACCTCATGCAGCGCATGACCTCATGCAGCGCATGACCTCATGTAGGGCGTGCCCTCATGTAGGGGTGCCCTCATGCAGGGCATGTCCTCATGCAGGGCATGACCTCATGTAGGGGTGCCCTCATGCAGGGCGTGACCTCATGCAGGGCATGACCTCATGCAGGGCATGACCTCATGCAGGGCATGACCTCGTGCAGGGCGTGTCCTCATGCAGGGCATGACCTCATGCAGCGCATGACCTCATGTAGGGCGTGCCCTCATGTAGGGGTGCCCTCATGCAGGGCATGTCCTCATGCAGGGCATGACCTCATGTAGGGGTGCCCTCATGCAGGGCATGACTTCATGCAGGGCATGACCTCATGCAGGGCATGACCTCATGTAGGGCGTGCCCTCATGTAGGGCGTGACCTCATGCAGGGGTGCCCTCATGCAGGGCATGACCTCATGCAGGGCATGACCTCATGTAGGGCGTGCCCTCATGCAGGGCGTGACCTCATGCAGGGCGTGCCCTCATGTAGGGGTGCCCTCATGCAGGGCGTGCCCTCATGTAGGGGTGCCCTCATGCAGGGCGTGACCTCATGCAGGGGTGCCCTCATGCAGGGCGTGACCTCATACAGGGCGTGCCCTCATGCAGGGCGTGCCCGCATGTAGGGGTGCCCTCATGCAGGGCGTGCCCTCATGCAGGGCATGACCTCATGTAGGGGGTGTCCGTGTTATAATTAGAAACTCGACCACGGTGCTTAAAAACCAGTTTAATGATAGATATGCGTATTTTATTTCATGGGGTGTTTTAACAATTATCTTTATTCTATTTTCCAAACGACAGTGGCCTGTTCCACAACCCTTCTTCCTTGCATACCGTGTCTTCATGGCGTGCTACGTGATTGCATGGCTGATCATGTCAATAGTCAATGCCGGTAACACCACGGGACTAAGTGGCTTCTTCGTCTTTTTAACCAACTGGTCCTTCATCGTGCTTGCTTTGTACTTAACAACTGCTGCGATCGGAACGACTTATGCTGTCTGCAAGCGAAGGAATGGGAGTACATATTTACCACCTCAAAGTAAGTTTATGCCAAACTTTGTGAGAAGCTCGATACGGAGGCTCAAAATGAACATCCGCATAACACAAGATTAACGGAATAGATTCAAGTTGAACCCCTTTTTCAGTTTCAATTTCGGGGAGCCTACACAATGCAGTTGAACACTGAGCGGTATATGGGAAATAGAAATAGGCTCACTTGCCAGAATTCTGAGCTCGGTTAAATGTGAAACGCCATGTTCAGTTTCTCATTGCCTGTTAAAGGGGCTGTCGTCATGATCACATCAGCAAGCATATAGCTGTATATGGAATAGACCGTGGAAACCTCGCGCGTATTCGAACATTTTGGGACCAATAGGTGTCGCGTATATTGCTTTGACATGTGAAGGAAACAAACTCGCACACTTTAGCGGGTCCCAATATTCGAATGCGTGCGCCCTCGACCCTCCCTTCCATATCTATCTATGGATAGCGCTCGGCACGTGCATTATTGGGTGGGAGTTCATAATTCCTTGTATAGACTTGATTTGATCATGACGACACAGCCCCCTTTAAGTCAATAAATGCATAGTGTGTAGATTTATACACGCGTTTTTATGTTTAGGGGCCTACCACTATTTTAGTGTTAAGGTAAAAAAAAAAAAAAAAAAAAAAAAAATGGGTTGTGCCTTCAGCGGTTTTACAGTGGTGATAAACTTTGCCTCATTAAATATTCTCATTTTATTGTTATTTCTTCAAACAACAGCATCAACACAAAAACCTACCGTACAGTCTCAACCAGATAGCAACTCCAACCAGCCAGTGTCCGAACCACAAGCCACCGTGACTCCATGCAATAACACGGTGGGTCCTAACACCAGCAAGCTCCCGGTATATTTTAAGATATCTTGGGCTCTACTTAATGTATGCCTGACCGCACACCCCATTATAAGTATTATTTACTGGGGATTCATCTACGACCCGGAGTTCGTCTACAGCAACCAGGGTGGTGCTTATGGTGTCGCCTTGACAATTCACCGCCATGCCTTAAACACCATCTTCACCTACTTTGATCTTTTTGTCTCAGCCACGCCCATAAAATTCTGGCACTTCGTTTACCCCTGTGCGTACAGCCTTCTCTACATAACTTTCTCCCTCGTCTATTTCTGGGCGGGTGGGAGGAACCCGTATAAGGACATACCAGCTATCTACCCCTATCTTCTAGACTGGACAACTCCCGGTCGTACTATACCAATCTTACTTGGCGTAATGTTAACGTTAGTGATGTTCCACTCCATCGGATACGGGTGTTACAGACTACGGGTCTACATTATGGATAGATGGGTAAACGTGGGTGATGGCCACCAGCGAGATTCCCACATACAAAATCAAACCAACAGTTCCATCGTTTGAGCGACTGAAGAAGGTAGCGACTGAAGATGGTAGATGGATAAAGGACAGCTGAGGGCGTTCCGTTATTAATCGGTTTATTTAATTGAGACAGCTACATTGTATAATAAACAATGAAGGCACATCAGGAATGCAATGCTTAATAAATTAATTGTTATGAAATCAAACTAAATGAAACTGGGTGCCAATTAAAATGACATATTTACCACTACAGTCAGAGCTGGTTAAACAATAGTTACCAGACCTGTGTACTACTTAAAGCAATTACTAAGAATTAACATGCAAAGTTATTTTGTTAGAAAAAAAACAGGAAAACAATATATATTGAAAAAGTAACAACTTATTCCCTTAAAGGCTCTGGACACCTTTGGTCGTTGTCAAAAAACAAGTATTCTCACTTAGTGTATCCCATTATGCATAACATAACAAATCTGTGAAAATTTTGACTCAATTGGTCATCGCAGTTGCAAGAAAATAATGAAAGAAAAAAGACCCTCGTTGCACAAATTTGTGTGCTTTTAGGTGCATAATAAAAGACTTCTAGCCAGAAGTCTTCTAATATTTTAGCGAGAAATTACCTCTTTCTCAAAAACTACGTTACTTCAGAGGGAGTCGTTACCCCACAATGTTTTATACTATCAACAGCTCTCCGTTGCTCATTACCAAGTAAGTTTTTAAGCTAATATTTGTTTTGAGTAATTACCAAACGTGTCCAGTGCCTTTAAAACTGTCAGTTGACGTTTAGTGGAGATCGCGTTCTACTATAATAAAGTATTTTCCTTTATTTTTCAGCAACAGTGTATAGATTTTGCTTTGATATCATTTAGGAAAATACAGTCCCTCAAATTTTGCAGCTTATTTTTATAAAAATAAAAGATAACAGGAAATAATTGTGTTTCTAACAGTTCACTTCCTTATTGACTTTTTAAAGTAAAGGTTACTGACTTCATTGTGTCATACTTCTAGGGTATCACGGGTCGATTTCACAAAACTCTTCCTAACTTAGGAATAGTCCTAGTCCTATTAAATTAAGACTAGTCCTAGGCAATGCTAAGAGATAGGACTAGTCTTAAGTTAAGACCAGTTACTGGTCCTAACTTCAGTTAAGACTAGTCTTATCTCTTTGTGAAATTGGCCCCTGGAGCACTTCACTACTACTGTCTTTGAATATTTCGCCATGCGCAGAAGAACAACAACTCGCAAGCTCAGCCTATATTTTTTGTTTGGTTCATTTCTACTCAGTTCTCGAAACGCAGGGTTGTCAAGACTCGATGGTTTGGATCACAAGGTGCACTTAAAGTCCCACATATCAATCAATCACAGCGATATGTATTTCGTTTAAAAAGAAAATCATTGCTATGAACATTTCAAGCCCCCCCCCCCCCCCCCAGTTACAACTGTAACGGTTCATAACACACCATGTTATGCTTATTAATTAAGATTTTTGATATATGCCGAGTGCTTTTGGACTGTTTTCGTGCTGGTCGTAGTATTTTTGACTTAGATGCCGAGTGCTTTTGGACTGTTTTCGTGCTGGTCGTAGTATTTTTGACGTAGATGCCGAGTGCTTTTGGACTGTTTTCGTGCTGGTCGTAGTATTTTTGACGTAGATGCCGAGTGCTTTTGGACTGTTTTCGTGCTGGTCGTAGTATTTTTGACGTAGATGCCCAGTGCTTTTGGACTGTTTTCGTGCTGGGCGTAGTATTTTGACGTAGATGCCGGGTGCTTTTGGACTGTTTTCGTGCTGGGGCGTAGTATTTTTGACGTAGATGCCGAGTGCTTTTGGACTGTTTTCGTGCTGGTCGTATTATTTTGACGTAATTCAGTTTTGAGAGTGTCTCTATAGTGGCACTCTAAAAACTCCCGAGTCAGATTTGACGCGGGTTCGTTTCTGGTTCATTATGACCGGAATCTGTGTCAAAAACTACTTAGAAATGAGTCAAAATGACGCAAAATCCTGGTCAAATTTTGATCAGTTTCTGGGTCAGAGAAACGGGTCAGACCTCTAGGACTGGAATCCGGGTTAACATAAGTTTTTTTTGAAGTGAAGTTTGACCTGGTTACTACATTCATGTGTTGAACTTTTCCGATGATGATTTGTTGTAATCTGACTTGGAGTAATGAACAGATAAATATTTTCCTTGTGTACGGAATGCTGACTGGTTGCATTCAATTCGGTACTGTGGCACGATTGGAATGCGAGTAGATCGAACTGCACTGATTAGCAGGCGCGTAGCCAGGACTTTTTTTCGGTGGAGGGGGGGGGCACGGGGCGGGCGAATGGGTTTTAATGGTGGGGTCATACTCTTATTTTGTGAGGGGCGCTGCAGGGGGCACCGTCCTCTTATACCGTCCTGGTGCTGGTGAAACATGTAACTTAGACTAAGAGACTTCTTATAGGCTTGGTGGCGGACGCATCTCACTGATGGCTGGAAGAGCTGCCGACTTGAATGTTTCCATCGATGGAGCATTCACTGCAGAAGCAGGTAGCCGGTTACAGATACGGATTGCTCTAGGGTAGTATGAGTATCCGTAGGCATCAACATTTGAAGAGGGTTGTTGGAACGTGTAACTGTGTAGGCTGCGATCCATAGGTTGCAAGCTGGCATACCTCCATCCAGCCAGCAGCAGTCACACTCACGCCCCAAAGACAATTTCAACTATATTTTTTTACTTGGGTGATTAGCTGTTGTCTTAAACGTTTTGAATATGAGGTTGATAAAAGAAACACGAAATTTATATATCAGATAGAGAGAACAAACTATACAAGAGATCATGCTGATTGGCATGTGAAAGGAATACGACATAATAATAATGTTAAGCAACGGGGGAAATTAAGCAACGGGCTTGAGCTATGCCTACCAGGTATTGGTGGGAGGGGGTGGTAGTGCTGGTCACCACGACTTTGACCTTTGTCTCAACAGGTCGAAGTTATCGAGACCCATTTTGTCGTCAAACAATTTCCCAACAACAAATCGACAGATGCAATGAGTGTTATTACCGATAAAGGGGATAAGGGTGATCCTTGTAAAAAAACTGAACACAGAAATATAGAAAAAGAGGGGGAAACACCCAAACATCACCCCCCCCCCCCAAAAGAAAGAAAATAAATAATCAATGAACCGGTAATGAATGATATTAAATGTGTTTACTTTGAAGCCATCCCTCCTCCCCAAACACCACCAGCCCCATATTCTATGTATTCCAATTTGTTTCTTGGTTGAGGGATTTTGCAATCTGTGGCTTCCTTGACCTCGATATGACCATTGACAACATCTTATGTTTGCTTTTTGAGACAGAACTCTTTCCTTCGCATTATTTAAACCGAGTCATGTGGAAAGAGAAACCTTACTCTGGTGTTGTACGAAGCTTTTCTTCGGTCCATGTTTTCATTCTGCAACACTGCCTCTAATTGATGGACTCTTGTTTCGAATCCATGGTGGGATTGGCCTCATCAGGCTTAGATCATACTGGTATATGAAATATTGCAACTCACTCGACAAACAGCTAGCATTGGAACCATGGGCACGGACTTCCTACACTTTTGCATACTGTTTTTTCCAACACAAGTTCCGTCAGAGTGACACAATAATAGAGATGGATTCCTATCTCTATGGTGATACCGTCAACTTAAGTTTCAGATAGGGAAAAATAGCCGAAGTATTGATAGTCTTGATTGGCGACGCTGTTTTTTGTATTAGCCACCGGTAGAGGGCGCTACATTGACTGTCTGGGAGTCTGACTCAGAAGGACTGGGCAAGTTGATAAATCTGGATCGAAACAACGTCTTGTCGATTTTGGATTTGCTGCCCGGAAAAAAAACCAGGCAGATCAAAACGAGGCTAATCTGCATAATTTATATTAAGGCGTTCAGCGACAGATAGTGTGTATGATACCTAGACGCAGGTGATGTTATGCCTCGAGGAAGGCTTTTTTGAGAAGTGTTAACCGGCGTTAGAATTTGGCGAGAATTAAATTGGACCTTGAAGAGTTTATTTTGACAAATAACAGCGGACTGAAGGGATTTTCGATGGTGAAATCTGCTGTATCCGTGAAGTTCACGAGGCCGTCAGCGTGTGTGTACGCAGTCAATGTTTGGGTGACTTTCGGATACCTTTGCATGTGTTGACATTGTGGAAGTCCATTTGCGAAACAATTGCCCAATACAGAATCCTATTACACGGCGGTAATTGGACGATTCCGAATTTAATCGTCATTTGGGCGCAAAATTGAAAAATCACAAATTGTGTCGTTTCGTCGTCTGTATTTGTGCTCGGAAAAAGCCACAAAAAACATATTTCCGGGGATGGGAAAAATTGGCATCAGTGGGTTTTTATTCTTAAAGATCTACTTCAACGGCACTAAGATAATTTAAACTTTGGCGAAATCCAATCAATTTGTGTTTCATGATTACGTATATATTAAGGAAAATACTTAGCGGTAATTGCGTAATTAAAAAAAAAGGTCATTTAGGCCAGCGTTCAGCAGCTCCTCATACCGAGTTTTTGGAAACAGCCTGTCACGTGATGAAAATATACCATAGACTCTGATGACGTACATGAATGGAGACGGCTTGTTTACCCCCCGCGCAGCGAAGTGTGTTTATTGTACGCGTCTATAGCTACTCACACAGTAAACGAGGACAAAATGTCAGACTTTAGCGGATCGTGGGAGGAACACAGTGTGGACGAAGAAGAATTAGGAAATACAGATGATAGTATTGATAGTGAGGATAGCTCTGACGGTGGAGAGAGCTCTTCCGAAGACGAAGAGGGCGTTGATGAAGCTGGGGGAGTGCTTGACGAGGAAGTGCGAGGTGCCAAACCATACAGGTTTGAGCCACTGGCCGCCGATGATCGTGAACGTGCGAACCCTGATGCAGGAGGTCGACTAAACAATACTGAATGGTGAGTCCCACAGGTTTTTTGAAGAACAAACAATGCTATGTTTACTGTTGTTTATCGTCATGAAGTACTTATTTATCTATGCAGCATATGAGGCCGCTATAATGGATAGAAATAGCAGCAGAAAGTTGATTTTTTTTTTCTCACGAAATGGTTGCTGTTGTCCAATATGGTTCACGTTTTCATGATACATTGAATCGGTGTCACTCAAAAATTGTTCCCTTTGGGTTAGTGCAGGTATCCTTATCGGAGAACCGGGTTCCATGGAGAAAGGAAAATAGATGAATGTTGTTTTATTTGTTTCTGTATTTCCTTGTTTATCCATTAATTTGTTCACAATACAATCATCAAATCTCAGTGTGTCGGAGATAACATTTATTTTCAGTACCGAACTGATCCTGACAAGCCGTATTTTCTGTCAGTGTCACTGTTGAACCGCATTAATTTTTTTATTTCTTTTAGCAAATGATTGAGGTAGGTCCTAGCCTAATTGGATTAGTTTTTATGTCAAGCTCATTTGCTAATTATTTCTCATAATTTTCTTTTAGGCTAGTATGATATGTCATGTTTATTCTTTAAAACAGAACTACAATTACAAACCACTTTTCAAATAAATAAAAAAATAAAAAAATTCCCAGAGACACAAAGTAAGAACAACGGCCATTGATAAACAATGCGAAACATTGCGTGATTTTTTACTTAGATGTATAAATGAGACACGCATCGTTTCAATCCCCACTCATTTTGTATTACCCCCGTTCATGTAAAATTAGTTAATGGTCATGAACATAGTCCATCCTATGTCAGTACAGCAACACTTTCATCCATTAATTTTCTGTTATTTAAATTTTTCTTTCAGGTGCTCATGCGGACACTGTGTGGTCCAACCAATGGCAGTGAACTCCATCTGCTGTAAGGAAGTGCAGAAGACAAGAGCCCAAATGGCAGCATTGAACATTGATGTAGAGGATGAAAACCAAAGCCTTGCTGTGCATGATTGGTTTGAAGCAGTCTGTCTGCACCCGGCTGTACTTCAAACTGCGTATTTACAGTACCGGTGAATACTATGGCAGAGATGCAGTTGAAGGGACTCTAGACCAGTAAGTGTCTTTTTTTAATTGAACTGTAAAATTAATGTAAGGAGCAAACCCTCCCCCCCAAAAAAGTATTACGCCTCTTACCTGACCCCGAGTATAATTGACTGTTGGATTAGATTTATACAACTCAGAAAAACGAATAACCATAAAACCTGTACAAGATTTTTTCTAAACACTTTGATCTCTGTCACAATTGTTGAGTATGTTACAGCTTGTTATGACTTCTTTAAAGAACCCAAAAGTGTGTGTGTGAGTTTGTAGTGACATTCAAACCGAGGACTTACAACAAAAGGGACAATAGGTCCACATTTGTTATCACAAAGGAAAACAATGGGGTCCACGTTTGTCAGGACAAAGAGTTGAACAAAGGAGAGTCCACGATTGGAGCTCATGACACACTTGAGTGTGTGTGTGTGAGCTTACACATGCCAACTTACGGAGCAATGCTACCCCATAAGGTTTTCTTTGTTCTGGTGGTGACCCAAATAGGATTTCTTCAGAAAAAGGAATATTAGAACAACAATGGAAGTACCCCTGTAACTGCCATATGTAAGGGTGTGTGTGTGTGTGTGTGGGGGGGGGGGGGGGTTCTCCTACAAGTTGTTCAACTGGACAAATCAGAAGAGTATATTTCCACCCATACTCGTACATGATTTCTTCAAAATGGGAAAACTGTGTTTTTAAACAAAAATTGATATCAAATGTTTACCTAATTTGATTTTCTTCTACTACTTTGTTTGCAGAAGAAATCGCCATGTTGCTTACAGGCAAGTTGTCAGATGGTGTACGGGCTACCTCGGAAGGTTCAACAGAGTGCCACTTCCTTCAACAGAGTGCCACTTCCAAGGACATATCCCAACCCCAATGGACAATATAAAGGGTTTACCCGCCACTTGACTAATAGTAACTTAAAAAACCCTAAAATTTATTGCCAATCATATTGTAAGAATTCCTCTTCTCACTCGAATTTAGTGTGGTATTTTTAGCCCCTATAGTTGATAAAATGTTTGTAAATGAGACTCAAAAAATAGATGTACAAATTATTTGTCAAACATAAAGCTCATGCTGTTGTGTCTCTCACTGGAAAATAGTGAAATGCATTCAACTTACATGTACATATTACAAACATGGAAGTTATATAGCAAAGAGGCTTCAAAAGGCGAACTTTTTTGAGAACCACCATCTTTGATAAAAATCTGTTAATATTTGGCTCACTGAGATGGGATGTGTGTCATTACAAGAACAATGTCTATAATCAGGTGAGGTTTGCGCTGACACCATAGGTAAAATCTCTTTTGAGTAGTGGTGGTTCTGAAAAGAAACAGTGGTTTCACAACTTGATTTTTTGATCAGTATGCCTGATCCTCTTCAGGAAGTTGTCAAACCACCTGTTTTTTTTTTTAACCACCACTACTCACAAGATTTTATACATGGCATCACTGCAAACCTGATCCCACCATGCAAAGTTTCAAATCATACTATGATCAAAACATGTTCTGCTAATCTAGTAGTGGTTCATGGTTTTCAAAAAGGTTTTCAGAATTGAGGATACAAACATGGTGGGATTGGTGGCCTCCATTTACTCTAAATTTTCAGTGTGTTACAATCATTTTTAGATGATCCATGAGTAAATGACAATAAACACTTTTAATAATATACACATATCAGTCTTTAGTCTTTATGAGTATTATTTTATTTCAAGAAAAATAGAATAAAACAACAATTCAGCAAAGTCAACTACCCCTCTTCAAGTGAAGTAAATAAATAGAAAGCAGCTTAATTAATAAATTAAAGGGACACGTTGCCATTAAAAGAAAATGTAACTATGGGTTCCTTACCCTTCTTGCATATACTACATGGTAATGTAAATGACCACCTTATGTACAAAAAGCAATATTTTTGGAGTTAAGAGTACAGTGTACATGTAATACTTAATGTCAAGAAAAGTTGTATTACCAAAGTTGACCTCTCTGTCTAGTTTTAATTTTCATTGAGTAATTAAATAGAAAACAGCTAAATTAAAAGGGAATGTTGCAAAACTAATTCCATGCGATCCTTACTCTTCTTGCCTACAGACATTCTAAAAGACCTCCTTATCAAAATGTTCAGCTCATTGTAGACTTTTAAGAAAATGTAAACAAACATTTCAAATTGCAGTCAAAGCTTAGAAAGACAGGTTGTCTGGTAAATTGTCAAAAAGAAGTGTAATTGTTTTGTGTTTGCCCTGGATTGAAAACACATTACACATGAAATATGCAAACCCCAATACATGTACTCCAACTCCTCTTTTTCTCCCCCCAAAAACTCCTTTAGTTCACCATGCAATATGCACAAACTGGGGCTGCTCATTAATCTTACGTAGCAAACAAGTTTGTGGTTGATCCCCCTTCTAACAAATAATAATAACAATAACAAATAAGTACGGTACACATGTGTACATGTACTCAATAAAACCCTACATTTAAATTACCAGATGTGGTTGTGGTCAAATAAAAGCTACATGGGCATTAAAACAACTCTTCTCATAAGATAATAAATGGTGTACAAAAAATATGTACAATACATGTATAATCAATAAAGAAAAAAATCCACAATGGCTTGATGAATTAATCATATTTTACCATCAGAAATAATCCTCTGCATTAACAATAAGGTGTTTAAACTATGTCAACAGTATCTCTTTAATACATGTAATAGGAGGACAAAATAAACCTTTCTTTCATTTTAATAATTCTGCTTGAAACAAAATTGCAGACAGACATGAATCATGCATCTCAAACCGAGGGGTTTATAAATTTGTTCAAAATCTTGAGGAAAATTGTTAACTTTTAAGATATTCACAAGTCAGGCCTGGAATTACATGGAGGCCACGGAGGCCATGGCCTTCGTTGCCCTTGTGTTGGCCTTGGTGCCCCTTCAAAAGTCTCCCATAGACTTTAAGATTTTCCAATGGAAGTACCCTTTACAAATTGAAAATGGCCTTGCCCTCTCCAAGATGAAATTCCAGGCCTGACAAGTGTATGATTATGCAAAGTAAATTTAATTATTATTCCGATACTGCACATTTTGATGTGTAATGAAATAAAAATAACCCTATATCCAACTCGGGTCCAGGCATTTTGAAGCTGACCCCCACCCCCCGCGGTTGAATATTTCTCCCCTAAACATAATTAAGGTTGTTTCTGCAACAAGCCAGTAAACCGTTTCATTACCTCCTCTGATGTGATTGAACTTTCCATCACATTAGATGGGAGAAGTTGTTCACCAGTGGGCTCCTGTCACCATACTTAGCATATATTCAGCAAAAGCTTCTTGCAAAACCTGAACAAAAGATCAAAACAAACATTGTATTTAACCTCTAAGTCAAATGTCATAATTTGGGCATTGTATTCACACACATGTATGGCTTTGCCCTTTGTAGGCACAAGTAATTTTTTACCATGGTCCTTCCCCCGTACTCCTCCCCCAGGGATACAATGATGTTGAAAGCAAACTAAACTGGAAAAGCAATGTAAGGTCAATAATGAAGTCTGTAGGTTGTACTTGAAGTTGAAGGGGAGTCTTGTACACATGTATGTGCACTGGGATGACAAGGTCAAGGAGGTGAAGTAGAATTGGTAACTAGTTACAAACTTTCCTAAACTTCAAACTCGAATCATGCTCACAATCACATCGAGTGAAAAGGAAAATTGTTGATGGTTGTGGTAGCCCTACTATTGAGTTTGAAATCTCTTGCGAGAAGTGCATGTTTTGAAATGAAAAGAAACGATGGTAAAATATCAACTACATACTCATAGAACTTAGTTTTAGAACTTAAAAGTTGCTTACCCAGCTCTTCTCTCTTTTATGCCAGACGAGTGTTGGCTGAATCGCTTAGTTTCATTTGGCTGTGCCTGTTTTACTCTCTGTTTGAAAAGACGATGGCACTGCAGATGGGGCTTTCATGGTTGGGATTGAACCTAGCTTAAGCCTGTTAGTGTTATAGCTTTTTAATCCAAAACTGCTCTTTAGTTGCGATGTTGCAACCCGACAGTCGTCCGTAAAATGGGCACTGCAAATCATGGTCCATTTTGACACCGTGAAACCCTTCCGTGTGTTGGTCACGGAACGCACCCATTCCCTTCTCAGGACAGGATCTCTTGGGAATCGAAATAAAAACTCACATCTGGGTTCCTATCTGCGTTCCGAGTACATGTACATCCACCAACAGAACATGAGTTCGGCATGGTCAATTCTCACGTCTTAACTTGGTGAATGTCTTCGAATAATGAGATCATCACACATAGTTACCGTGTAAACACACGACACGTCGCTACTTCCTGGTTTCCCCTATCTTACAAGTACGTCATCATTCGCTGGTTCACCCACGTATCTTATAGTTGGTTCGTGGTGCGCGTAAATACACGTGCTTCAGTATGGGACATGCATGGTGCCTATGGAGGGAGCCATGGAAGCGCGCGAGTTTTTAAAAACCCTAAGATCGGATTATTTTTTCCGGTTAAAATTACGAAAAAAATATATGTTTAAAACAATCCAATCTACAAGGTCAGAATACTTCATAACATTATGTATAAGATTCAGCAATTTGTTTTATTTCGCAGTTATTGCTGAAGTAGATCTTTAAGTGTTTCAAGATTAATCCCTGAAATTTTCAAAGATTGTATACAAAATTGCATAGGGGAAATTTTTTTCGACCATAAAACCACCGCTTGAGGAAGGTCACGGTTTAGTTGTAAATTTACCGACTAGATTTGGCAAAAAGTGTTATTTTTCAAGCAGCCTAGTACTATCGTTAATCGTTAAAGACTTTTTTAATGGACTGTACGGAAACCCCGATCAAGGTTACACTCTCTGTTGAGCAGCTTGAAAGAGCCCAACAAATGCGTTGGTGTTGATCCCCGAGGCACTTCTTGAACATCATTCACACAGGGAAAAGACATCAGGGGAACAGTCTGGTCACAACCTGCTCACCGTTGTGCGCGTGCGTTTCATTTCATGAATATTCAAATCGTTGCCAGAAATAAAATGTGGGCGGGGTCTAGAGCCAAAAGCGTCAAGACGTTCGTTTTGATTCAGATGTTCGTGTGATACAGATATCTTTTCTGCAGTAATTCGCGTTGCGGACAGTAATTCATGTTGCGATATCGCACTACGTTAAACAAAATGAGCGTCGCCAATCAAGACTAAAGTATTGACGAAGACCCATCCAAAATGGTCTTCACAAAATAAACATCACACACAACAACCTTGTTTTGACAAGGTCCATCCCTTTTTTATGGTGGCCCTGAAGGGACATCGCACATCGCAAATATCTTTGCAGATATTTGCGATGTCGCAAATATCTTTGCAAATATTTGCGATGTTTGCAAATATTTGCAATGTCGCAAGTCAGTAGTAGTGTAGTAGTAGTACTAACAAGTAACAACAGTGCGATAACTTCATACCATAAAGTCTGCACTTTACCTGGAAGAAGAAGTACTGTATTGATGAATTTTGCCACAGATGCCGAACCTGTAACATGACTGTAATTCTTATAGTAAAAAATCGCTACAAATGTTATTAAAAAAACAGTTAAAAATTATTTGATTTGTCCTTGCATCTATTAATTTTCTATTAATTTCTTTCTCTTAATTTATTATTTAGTTGTTATGGGTTCTGTGTCAACTTGTATCTACTCATCGTGTTGCTGCTGTTATGGGTTCATTAGATTGAGACTCAAAGGAAAGAGGCAATGACTACTTGACTTGTTTAAGAACTCTTTGGGTCATGTTCAGTCCAAGTAATGCTTAAGTACATGAGTTGCATTATACATTGTAAGTTGTCAATAGAGGGCGGTATATAAGATGAGTGGTATACTCTCAACAGCTGCCATCCTACCTGACTACAAAGCTTACTGACTACACTCCAGCTCTTCAAGGATTGATTCCTGAAGGAGCTGTTGCTGATCGTATCCTTTTGGAAATTGTCATGTCATGTAGACGGTGACCACTTGGATGACGAGAACATTTGGGAACAACTTGGGGAGGAGGAACAGATGGATGTCGAATTGGTGCTTGGCCGCAACTGCAGAAGGCAATGCTTGCAATGCTTCACTCATACATTGCAACTAGTTATTAATGATGGCCTGAAGGAAACAAAAGCGATAAGTCTGGCTATGGCCAAATCCTTAAGACTAAGTAGTCTCCTTCACACCAGCTGTAAATTCAAGGAGGCCTTTGAAACCAAGTTTGGCGTGAACAGGAACATACCAGCACAAATATGCACACGTTGGAACTCAACCCTGCTGCAAGTGAAGGCCATCATCAGCCTTGTAGCACCAGGCCCTGTGCGACCTTTTAGATGAACAAGGTCACAAGGAAGCATCATTCAGTCCACGTGAATGGAGTCAACTTAAGGAACTTGTTGAAATTCTTGAACCATTCCTTGATGCAACAAACTTGACACAAGGAGAAAAATTGGTCACTATCAGCTGTGTCTTGCCGTGTGTTTTATCTTTAAACCACCATCTGCATAGTATGACACAAAGTCGCCATTGCCGTTATCTGACTGGGCTCATCAGATCGCTGCAGTACTCCCTGGAGACAAGGTTCAAAGGTATATTTGTTGGTGCCGGTATGTTGCCTTCTTCAAAGGCAGCAGATGCCTTCCCGTTTGGTGACCCCTTGTATGTGATGTCTGCTGTGCTGGAGCCATCATTCTCCTTGATGTGGCTGGATTATGATATTATGGCATCTAATGAGATGAAGGCTGAAGTCTTGAAATGTGTCAAAGGTAAAAAACAATGCAAATGAAATCAATACACTTTTGACACCGACCAGTTACAGTAAATCTCCATATAAAGCAGAAAATTTAATAACTCCAAAGTAACAAAACATACACAGTGTACTGATAAGTTGTATACATGTATGTATAATAATTATCTTTCTGTTTCAATTTTTATTGCAGGTCTTATAATTACAGAAGCACATTCTATGCAGGCCAATCAGGACGCAAGCAGTGAAGAGGATGATGCACCACCTGAGAAGATGCCTCGTTTATTTGCTGGCTACAGTCGCATACGCCATGTGAGCTTCAGCAAGACATCCCCCGTAGCCCAGCTTTCGCGATATTTAGAACTTTGCGATGGGTTCAATGGCAACCTTCCTAATTCCTGCCTTCACTTCTGGGCTGCAAATAGAAACACTTTGACTAAACTGTTTCCAATGGCAATGAGTGTTCTGGGGGTACCAGCATCAAGTGCACCAGTAGAGCGAGTCTTCAGTCATGGCGGCATCATCATGCGCCCCCACCGTGCTCGACTTGGAGACAAAATGTTATCAAACTTGATATTCCTTAAATGCAATAGCTTGTAAACATGATGTAAAGATGGTCATTGTGGATAACTTCAGTTTCTGAGAAAAGGAGTGAAACAATTAGCTTTGATCTCGCAATTTTGTTGTGTTTATAAATATTTTGATTAACATAAAGTGCAGATAATTTTTTAAAAAGCAGTGGTGTAAATCCGTGTTGAAAAGTGGGGTTAAATTGTGAAATTTGGGTAAAAGTGTGCATCGGTCATGCATGTTTTTGTGCTTATTCACTTAGTGGTATGTAAAGGAAATGATTGAAAACAACTTTTAAGTCCATCTTCCACAGCAAAGCTAGAAGCCGAAGAATCATTTGTTTCAATAAACAGCATATGGCACATATGGATTGTTTGTAACTTAACTTCAGGTCAATTTCTAAGATGTGCTTTATTACAAGTGTGTATTTTTCCACTTTGGTCTGTTGCTTTAAATCAGTTTTCATGTGAATAAAAGGTCAGAGTGAATGAGCTCTGATTTACTGATTGAATTTATTAACTGGTCTTGTAACGTTTTTTTTAATTTATTGTACTTAAGTTTGTCGCAACACCATTGGAGGGGCTTATTTCGGGACATTATGTGACTTGTGACTTGACTTGACTTGCAAAAATTTGACTTGTGACTTGACTTGACTTGAGAAAAAATGACTTGGTCACAAGACTGAATTTAGGAGACGTTCAATGGTTTCTTGGGGGGGGGGTTATGTCTAGATATAGAAATGATATCACAGAGAAAATATATAAGATCAGTGACATATCATTTCCTAGAAGGTCGGATGGGGTAATGGTCAACCATGGAAGAAATCTACCTCAGGGGAGTAATAGTCAGTACTGGGGGATCTTGGGGTAGCCTAAGACTATGTATGTGGTGTGTTTGCTGAGAAATGAGAGTGAGCCTTGAAATGACGGAGTATATGGGCCAGACCTGTTGACATCATGTATGATTTAACTGGGGGAATAGTGAATTTTGTAGGAAATCAGCCTTATTAACATTTAATTTGTTGACTTTTTTTGGATCCTAAACCAAGTATAGTCCTTATTCAAAGAAGAACGACAGTCATCTACAGTGAGACGTGTACACTCACAGTCGATGATCGCACTGAGAATTGTTTTAGGTAGGCCTAGGCCTACAATCCATAAACACAGATTATCTAACACGTCATGCGTGTGTGCACGTTATGTAAAGTATTGTCATGTGTACAGGCGAACGCGCCGCAATTTTTTTTTCTGCAGCATACTTCGTCAATACAGTCGACAGTTAAGAGATAGGCTGTTCTTCCCTATCCCTTAACTGTTGACTCCATAGCCGACGTGTACTGCAGAAAATAAATTTGCCCGCGGCACAGACCAATCATACACAAACTGCACCCGACTAACCGCCCTTGTGTACATGTCGATGGAATGAAGGCTGGAACCCAAACAATTTTAAAATACCCTCTAGGCTCTTGAAAAAATAACCGGCACAAATATGCAAACTATGCAACAAAGTATGCGACAAAGTATGCGATAATATTTGCGACATCGCACATATTTGCAAAGATATTTGCGACATCGCAAATATTTGCAAAGATATTTGCAAAGATATTTGCGACATCACAAATATTTGCAAAGATATTTGCAAAGATATTTGCGACATCGCAAATATTTGCAAAGATATTTGCAAAGATATTTGCGACATCACAAATATTTGCAAAGATATTTGCAAAGATATTTGCAAAGATATTTACGACATTGCAAATATTTGCAAACATCGCAAATATTTGCAAAGATATTTGCAAAGATATTTGCGACATCGCAAATATCTGCAAAGATATTTGCGATGTGCGATGTCCCTTCAGGGCCACCATACTTTTTTGACAAGAGCCTTGAAATGAAATGACGTAAGTGTGGATCCTGATCACTTCTGAATTATTCCTTCAAAGTTTTATGGTTTCTAAAATGAAAACTCGGTCTCTGCAACACAACAAGTGCATTATAAATACGGAGGTAGTCAGGCTAGTCCTTCAGTTGTTACATGTATGTTTGATAATGGCCTGCCATAGAAAATAATCATTGGAGATGAGATCTCTGATGCACTCCAAACAAAAACTGATCATGACAACCTGTCCAAAGTACCCCGTCAATCATGTGGTTAATTCTATATGAGACAAGAAGGATGACTTGAGCATAGCTTAAAACCACAACATTCATCATGATGGGAACAATCAGCCTAATGAACTGTCCACAGCATGCCCCCCAATCAATTATTGTATGGGCCGATGCATGCAACTGGGCAGCTAAAAAAAAAAGGGGGGGGGTTACACTTAGCCAAGTCTTGGGGGGGGGGACAAAATAGCATTCGTTGTAACCCGTTAGTTGCAATAGCTCTTAGTAATGATGACGTCACAGTTTGTTTCCAATTTGCAGAAGAATGGGAAAACGTTTGTGTCTCTGCCCAACTGTCGGAAACGCAGTACCCAGTTAAGCAATGCAGTAAACAAACCGTGACATCATCAGAACAGGGGTCTGTTATAGCATTTTAAACTTTCAATAAAGCCTTTAGTGGCTTCTTGAATTCTTGCCGCTGGTGTAGCTTGGTTCGTGGTGTGATATCTTTCTACCTCCATAACACAGTGGATAAAGCTTGCATTTTTAACAGAGGACCGTAAAAATATTCAAAACAAGGAAAACCGCTATTCTTATTTAGGGTGAGTGCTATAAGCAAAACTCTGTTTTGTGAACAGATCTTGCCTGCCAGAACGCCAAGCACATCGTGGACTCCCGGGTGACAGGCAGTCCCCGTTGTATTGCACGATGTGATTAATGCTGGTCACTGCATGGCAGCCTCTGTGTCAAAGTTTACAGAGGTCACCGATAGGTGAGTTTGATGGGATCTCGATGCCTTGGATTTCCTAACAAGCCAAGACTCAAGGGCGAGAGCCATCCACACTCCATGATCTGCTTCTTTAGGAAATTTGGTTCCCGCGGCTTGTACTAAAGGGCGAGAGCCATCCACACTCCAGGATCTGCTTCTTTAGGAAATTTGGTTCCCGCGGCTTGTACTAAAGGGCGAGAGCCATCCACACTCCAAGATCTGCTTCTTTAGGAAATTTGGTTCCCGCGGCTTTTTTTAAAGTACTAAATTTTAAATGTACTCGTGACGCAGGTTTGAAGTTGATGAAGTTGGTGGTACTGGTGAGATGTGAAAATTATAGGGAGAAATGGAACCAGAATCGAGTGATCATAATCATTAGTGATTTGGAAATTAGTTAATGTGAACTATGACTGAGGGAAATGTTTGGGGACAACAATTGAAGGTTTTTAATCTTGACATGTGTATATGTTGAAAATATGAAGAAGTGGTTGAATATATAGGGATAAGAGATAAAAGGTCGAGGTAGTTTGAACGCAAAGTGATTGGAAACTTGATGACAGTAAACAAATTGAGATATTTACACAATGATTACTTAAAGGAACATTACAGAATTGGTAGGAAAAAACTTGTAAAATAAACTTTTTGATCACAGATTTACATAAAACTTACACGGTCTAATGATGATGATAGTAGAAAACATCCCTTGAAATATTTCTGTCTAAAATGCCATATTTGATGAGAAATGAATAAACTAATTTTCCGATTGGAGTTTATCGCTCACAGTGAGCGTTTTATTCATTTGTTGAATCTATATGGTTTCATGCAAATGTGTAATCGGTTTTTCACTGTTTTCTCGTGACCCAGATGGCCGATCGATCTCAAACTTCTACAGGTTTGTCAGTTTATGTATATGGTGGATTACATAAAGTGCTTACACTGCAAGCAACTGTTTTGTTAGCAAAAACAAATTCTGTAATGTTCCTTTAATATAGCGATAGTTTAATACGTAAAATTGTGGCACATGAACTCTATAAAATATATACTTTTTAAAAAGGAACACAGTTTGTATTTTTAGTCTTAAAGCAAGTGCATGTTTTGAAGGTATGTGCAAAGTTGACATACAGATATAAAAGTAGGAAATTGGTTGGAATTCTTGGAAACATTGATGTGAAGAGCTACTGTAGTTATGCAGTATTAATTGGTCCGGTGGGTTTGAAAAGAGTCAATGCAAACTCTGAGGGAATTTTTTTTTTTGGGGGGGACGTTACTTTCAGTTGCTGTTGATGTAGTCATGACTCGTGCTATGTGGACAATGTGACAGGGGGTCAAGTAGAGGTATAGACTGAACGCAAATTAGTCATACTGATATGAGAGGATACATCATAGGCTTATGTAGGAAAAAGAAAGTTTATTGGCGACTTACTGGCACTAAAAAGTGGAGGTATATACTGTTCATAGTTAACAGAGATGGTTTGTGTTTGTATCATTATATTTGCCCCAAGAAAAATGGGAAAGAAATAAATTTCATGGAAGATGAGTTCAGTATATCACAATTGACAACAAGAAAATATGGTTGTTGTTTCTAAAGAAGAAGTGGTGTAAAATATACAGTGAATTTAGGGGAAACAAAGTTGCCATTATGACAGTTTGTTATGATTAGTTATGCTAGGGTTAGGTTTTTGGATGAGTGAGGCCAAGTGGAAAAAAAACACCGGACATTTTCTTTGAGGAGAAGGTTAATATGTGTGCCCTTTCACACGCCAACTTACGGGGTACTTTTGACAATGGAACAATGCTGCCCCACAAGGTTTTCTTTATTCTAGTGGTACCCCACAAAGGATTTCTTTAGAAAAGGGAATAATAGAACAACAATGGAAGTACCCCGTAGCTGCCATATATAAGGGTGGGTAGGTATAAACACATTAAAACCGGGGACCTATACTAAAAGAGGAAAGGTCCCGAGTTAGAAAACGTGTACAAAACCAATGAGAGCTGTTGCCCAAAAAGTTAGTGAACAAACAAATTAAGAGGATCCCGTTTGCAGGTATTTACACATGTACATGTGTGTGTGTAGGGGGAGGGGTACTAAAGCTTTTTATTTGGTGTTATACACCTAAAGGGATATTATAGAAATATAACATGGTTTGAGGGTGACAGTCGATATTAGCTCCCCGAGGTATTGGAAGTTGACAAACTAGTTCCCTCGGCGAAAAGCCGAGGGAACTAGTTTGTCAACTTCCAATACCGAGTGAGCTATTATCGACTGATCAACCGAAATAAACCATGTTATATTTGTTTTACTATACCTCATACATATTCAGTCACCGGTACAATATTAGGACCAAGGGGAAAATGACGACTGTGAAATGATAAATTGCATCCAGGATAAGTTTTTCATGTGTTGGATGTCGCTAGAGCGATGTTCGCGCATGCGGACAACACCCGGTGAATAGTTCCACGATCGTAAAGCGCATGACAAGTACACTGTCGCCCGGGCTGTCCGGGCGACGGTCTACTTGTCATGCGCATTTACCATGTGAATACTCGCGTGCGCGCTTGGTAAACAGCAAATATAGCGTCTGGCACGTGATGTTGAATGGACCAGTGAGAATTCGACTCTCGGTCATGAATATGTATGAGGTATAGTAAAATCAAATGTTCAACCTAAAAGGGATTGAAAAGGTAACTACTGTACAGGTATACTGAAGGGTAAAGAGCAAAAAACAAAACAAAAAACAAAACAAAAACAAAACAGCAACCATACTTGATTTCATAACAAACAACTTTTATAGCCCAAAGCGCCCAATCCGAAGGCAATGCATCTCTTGCGCATAATGTGTATATAGTCTAAACTGAAATAGTTTCCCATTCATCTCGTAGGACACGTGCACGGTCAATTTTTTCCAAGAGGGTGGGGTGGGGGTTAACCCTTTAGTTCCTGAACCGCCCGAGTTTGATGAACAATGTTTAGTTTTCAAGACTCTTACAGTAAATTAATAGAATCGTGGTTCAAAAATATTTTAAAGATACCCATGTTAGGCTTTTTAGTTTCGTACAAATGTCGTTCTTTTCGTTAATATTGTCATTGATTAACACAATTATTTCAATTTCAGAGGTTGTAAGTCCCAAGGGAACAATAAGTGCCTCCCGGTAACGGCTACCGCTAAATTTGATGGATGGTATTTTCCATGAGGTTAAAATGAACACAATAGTTTAGGAGGCTGTTACCTGGAGTAATCATTAACAACAAGTTTTGTCAGAGAGATGAGTTCGCTTGTTATCTGTTCCAGAGATAACCAGGCTGTATTTACGCATTCGAAAGAGAAACAACAACACTGAGAATACTGTAGGCTGATGGGTGCAGCTTCGTGAACATTTTGTGGCGTGTCGTGGCCGACTGGTGTAACGCATTGGACTCACGTTCTGTTGACTGAATCCTGAAAGTGTGGGTTCGATACCTGGTCATGACAGTTGTGGCCTTGAGCAAGGCAACGATAATTGCTTCTCCTAACCCATGTGTATAACCTGTGAATGTCTGAGATAGAATTGTGGTGGATAAACCTCTTTAGCTCTATAAGCAGGTCGGGGTTGTGTGCTCCTCAGCCAGGCAGGGAGTTGAGAAAGGCTAAAGGAATGGTAAGTGATGGAATGGGATGCTCGGGTAAATGGGATACTGGGTGGCATGGGTGGCATGGTTGACTTGTGCGTAAAGCGCTTGCCTCTCACAAATGTGACCCTGGTTCAAACCCAGCCAAGGCCATATGTGAGTAGAGGTGTGCGTCGGTTCTTTGCTGTGCCACGAGGGTTATGAGAGTGAGAGTGGTCATACCACGTTTATGTGAAGTCTGTTGTAAATGAACTTACAATGGCAGGTCATCCAACACTTTAGAGTATAGTGTGACTAAACTTAAGATAAGCTGCAGAGACGGAAATGTAGGTGGGGGCAGTAGCGGTAGCACCTCCCTCAGAGTCCTTCCCCCTCCCTTTCGATCTTGACCCCCAAATGAAATCGGGAAAAATAGATATTCAGTTTTTGTCAATTACAAAAACAAGGTGTTCGTGAGTGATGTCATAAAATTGTGGTGGTGACGAAAATTTACCTTATCAATCCAATGTCTGGTTAAGGAGATTATTTTTCTCATAATGAAACTTCAACTTCTGGTTTGAATCAGAAGTCAAGGTCAAATGTGGTCTAAATAGCGTTTGTCAAATTTTGTGAAGACATTTACCGTAAGCCTAAAAACTATGAATTATTCTTTGCACCACGCAACCCGCGCGTGTGTGTACGTGTGTAGATACAGCACTGCAGCAGTATAGGTGTGCGCCTGCTCTGTGTGTGTATGCAGCATGTATGCGTGTACTAACTGAATCAACGCATCGACCGTTCTGTGTCGAACATGGGGTCACGGTAACCCAAGTTCTATCTTTAATGCTCAAAGGGTCTATAACTGAAAATAAATTGAAAATCGGGTGTGTACTTCTTGAGATATGGCCCAACTTCCGGTTGACCCGGAACTAAAGGTCAACATGGGGTCACGGTAACCAAAGTTCAATCTTGAATGCTCAAAGGATCTACAACTGAAAAGAAATTGAAAATCGGTTGTGTACTTCTTGAGATATGGTCCCACTTCCGGTTCACCCGGAACTAAAGGTCAACATGGGGTCACGGTAACCCATGGTTAATCTCCAATGCCCAAAATAAAAATCTCGACGAAAACAATAGCTGTTCCAACTGAAAGTTTGGAACAGCTAAAAATAAAAATCTTGACAAAAACAATAGCTGTTCCAACTGAAAGTTTGGAACAGCTAAAAATAAAAATCTCGACGAAAACAATAGCTGTTCCAACTGAAAGTTTGGAACAGCTAAAAATAAAAATCTCGACGAAAACAATAGCTGTTCCAACTGAAAGTTTGGAACAGCTAATAATAATAAAAAAACAAAAATCTCGACGAAAACAATAGCTGTTCCAACTGAAAGTTTGAATAAATAGACGCTGTTTTGTTTGTGTACACTCACATCGCGTCATGTGCACAGAAAGCGTGACACGGCACAAAGTTCATGAGAAAAGGAAGCTCGTGATTGGACGTCAAAAAATGAATCATTCATTAACTTTTTATCCTGCGTTGTCAGCAATAGGTCTGACAAAATATTTGAATATTCATGTTCTGCATACCAGCATATCCGAGAGCCCCCCATTTTCGTCCAACAGTGGACGAAATAATTACAAAGAAACACATAGATACAGACGGTGCAAGGCCTCCGCATGCGGACAGTAATACGAGTGCGGATGACCCGCACACAGTAGTAGTACACGCATTCTATTTTTTGCATCCCTGTGGAGACATCTTTTGTTCTTCCCTTTGTCCCTGTAGTTAAGAACCTCCCATAGACTGTGTACACAAAATTCCTTGTGGAGCAACCCAGTCTTTAGAATTTCCCTACGGAGACTCTTTGTTATCCCTTTTCTGTTTTGTTCTCGGTCTCCATAATGCTAGGCTCCCACTATCACGATTCGCGCCACGATTGAAATCGTGGTCTTAATCGTGGAGTAATCGTGGTGATCTTATCAGATCTAATCAGATCTTGAGGTAAGTCGTGGCAATCGTGTCAATCGTAGACAAATTTTGGACGGTTCAAAAATTTCTAGTTTTTTTTAAAATGGTTTCTGCCTGACTCAGTTCGTGCACGATCGCAATGTTTTTCGTCTGTTGACGAACGGGAACATTTGCTGTAATCGAAGATTTTTTTCATTAATTTTCGTTCGAACGAAGATTTTCTTCAATTGTGTTCTCCACCTATGTCCTCTTAAAAGCTCCGTACGATCGGGATAACTACCGCGGCCACAAAATGCCCAAAATATAAGAGGATGGTGGCCCCATGCAGCGCCCCCCAAATAAAAGCATGACCCCCACCACTGACAAACCCATTCCCCCTGGGCCCCCCTCCCCCACTTGAATGTAATGCCCCCCCCTTTGCCCCCCCCCCCCAAAGTACTTGCTACACCGCTGCATCTCGCTCATTATAAGTGATTTTCGTTGACTGGAACAGTGTTAGACTTTGTTCTGTCGGATTACGTTTTGTGATTGGATTAAGCTAGTTTTCAATTGGTCAGTTGCAGCTCTTTAGTTTAACAAAACTTACCTTTTTAAAAGCAAAAATCGAACTCATGACTCCCTAAAGAACGCAACTAAAGTGTTGGCTTTTGCAGACTAAATACAAGTTTCACTCAACGGTTTTGGTGCAAATTACGTTTATCTTGTTATCAACAATTACAAATATTATCAAATTAACAAATTGTTGGCCTAACACAAAAAAATCACATTGCAATTTAGCTCTTCTTTCTTGTTTTTTGAGACAGGAGTTCAAAATGTGAAAGGGTCTTCCTGTATCTCAAATACCTAGCTCACTAATTCGTATTAAGGGCGCAAAACATACAATTGTCTTTATTCAAAACTGCTACATTAGTAATAATGGTGTTCTTCTATGGTGTACCGGGCTTGGCGTAAACCACGATGATATAAAGTCCGGGAAATACACAGCCAGATTCGGCATATATAAGACCATCCTAACTTTCCAACAGATGTCGAAAGTTACTTAAATGTAATTGTGGCTAATTAATGAAAATGTGTTTGTTGATTTTTTTCAGAAAGAAAGTCCTGAATTGGTATCAAGAAGATCAATATTGGTGTGCAACCAGCAGCAAGGCAGCATGTACTCGTCACGACTGCTGCTTCTGGTTGTTGTGGCTACGTACGGTGCGACACTCGTCATGGGGCAAACGGCTTGCGGGGGAGCTACTCCTATCTGCCAGTGTGGGTATGATGTAAATAACGAGATGAGAGTGGATTGTAACGGGAAAGACCTACGGGGTGTTCCACCTGGCATTCCGAATGACACCGTTATTCTGTGAGTAATAAAGTTGAAGACTCTAAAAGGTTTAGTTATCGCCTACCTCCTAACCTCCTGACCCTGACAGGAGTTGGAAATGATCACGTGATATAAGGGTTAGTGGGTTGTGGTAGAGTTCTCAAATCAAAGCCAAACCGATCGAATCATTGTCAACAAAATGCTGTTTATAATACTTTTTTCTTCGTTTTTTTTCAGGATACTGAATGACAACTTAATAAATGCAATTGGGATGGATGATTTTGCAAACCTTGTTGATCTTCGAGAACTGTAAGTCCACAACTTCCATGATTGTTTCACCTGGGTTAACCACTACAGCAAGGTGGTTTACAATAACTAAGTTGAACCGCTATGGCAGGAGATTATGTCTCCTGGAGATCTTGTCCGCCCGTATGGCGAATTGTGTAGAGACATTGTCGTCTGGTAGCGATCGTCAACTTCGTAAGCCCATGCTGACTGACGTATAGGGGACACATATCGGGTGACAAAATCCCATAAAGACACCGGCTCGCTATAAATGTCACAATTTAACAATATTAAACATACAAATTAACAAACTTTTTCTTTAGTGTGTTATTTAATAAATTTTCTTGCTTCTATTATTGTGTTTTGGTTACTGTTACATTTGGTCAGGCCTGCATTTGGGTGTTCTCGTACATGTGATGTCACTGTACTATAGGAACATGTGTTGTAACGTCAACCTTCATGGGTGCATTTCAGCAAACTTATCCACAACCGTGTCCAAAGAGATGGGATAGTCATAGTTGATGTGGATCAATGCTAGCCCTGTCAACCTTTCCTGTCATACTTGTACGCATGAAGTTGTGAAGTCTTCTTTTTGTGGAAAGGGGAGGGCGGAAATTTTTTTTGGGGGGGGGCAGACTTTTTTCTCTTAAAAATTTATTTTTATTTTATTATTATTATTATTATTATTATTATTATTATTATTATTATTATTATTATTATTATTATTATTATTATTACTATTATTTATTATTATTATTATTATTTTGTTATTTATTTTATTATTATTATTATTATTATTATTATTATTATTATTATTATTATTATTATTATTATTATTATTATTATTATTATTTCATCTTATCACAGCATGCAAAAGAAAGATTTCATTTTCATTTGTGCCGGTTACTCCTCGAGTCAGGCTACGTCCCGTAGCCTTAGATCTCAAGGGTCTTTCTCAGGATCCTCGCTGTTCCCAAAAGCGCCGCCTTCTGTAACAGATCTATCCTCACGTTTGTCCCTATTTCATCTAGATGTTTCCCCAGTGCTTTGGGAATGGTGCCAAGTGCTCCAACAACCACAGGGACTACTTTCACTTTCACCTGCCAAATCTTACGGAGTTCCCTGGCCAGGTCTTGGTACTTGTGGATCTTTTCCGTCTCCTTCGAAGCTACCCTGATATCACCCGGCACAGCTATGTCAATGAGATGACACATCTTCGTCGTCTTATCTAAGACTACACCATCCGGACGCCTATGTTCTATAACATGATCAGTCTGAATGTTAAAATCCCAGAGAATCTTGACCTGGTCGGTCTCTACAACTTTCTCCGGAACGTGGTCGTACCATTTCGCATGTACTTGGACACCATACTTCTTACACAGATCCCAGTGAATCACCTTGGCCAACTTGTCATGTCTTCCTTTGTACTCCGTCTGGGCCATCATACTACATTCGCTGACAATATGAAATACAGTCTCTTCTGCCTTGTAACACATTCTGCACATAGGAGAGACGTTTGCTTTCTCGATCCTTGCCTTCATAACATTTGTCCTTAGTGACTGGTCTTGCGCCGCAGTAATCAAGCCCTCGGTTTCCTTCTTTAGTTCTCCGCTCTTTAACCAATTCCATGACTTAGGGCTCGCTACCTCTTCAGTACATCTCAAGAACCGGCCATGAAGTGGCTTGTTCCTCCAATCTTGATGTCTTTCCTCTTTCTTTCCCCTCTTGTACTCCTTCGGCCCAACTTCGTCTTCCCTCGTGTACTTATGGGCAACCATCAACAAGTTCTCCTCGGTCCTCCTAATATGACAATGCAAGCTCCTGCGCTCGATGTTAACACTGTCTGCCACGCTCAGTAACCCCCTTCCGCCCTCTGACCTCGGAAGATAGAGTCTGCTGACATTTGACCGCGGATGTAGCATGCCATGCATGGTCATCAGTTTCCTTGTTCTCCTGTCCGTGACATCTAGATCTTCCTTGGTCCACCCGACAATACCCCCACTGTACCTCATCAAAGACACGGCCCACGTGTTAATCGCCTTAATCATGTTCCCCCCGTTCAGTTTGGACTTTAAACATTTCTTCACCCGCCTGATGTATTCTGCCCTCAGCCTTACCTTTGATTCCTCGTGAAGCACATGGTCCGATTCAAGAACACCAAGATACCGATAACTCTCCTTCTCGCCTAGAGCCCTCATCTGTGCACCATCTGGCAGAGCGATGCCATCGGAATGTACCCTCTTTCCCCTCTTCATGGCCATTGAAGCACATTTCTCCAGACCGAACTGCATCCCGATGTCATCACTGAAAATCCTGACGGTCTGCACCAGAGAATCGATCTCCGCCTCATTCTTTGCAAACAACTTTAAATCGTCCATAAAAAGCAGATGGTTGATCTTACATCCGTCCTTCTTCATTACATAACCTGCGCTCACCTTCCTCAGAATCATCGACAGGGGCATCAGTGCCAGAACAAACAGCAGTGGAGACAGAGAGTCACCTTGGAAAATACCTCTTCTTATGCATACCTTGCCCAGACTATCGTCGTTGGCTATCAGATTTGTTCGCCACATCTTCATGCTCTCACCTAAAAGACGTTTTACTGCATCAGCCACTCCAACCATATCCAGACATTCCATTATCCATGTGTGCGATACCATGTCATACGCCTTCTTGTAGTCGATCCACGCCATTGCCAAATTAGTCTTTCTGCTCCTGCAATCCTTCAGTACAGCCTTGTCAATGATAAGTTGATCTTTCGTACCCCTGGACCGCTTCTTACAGCCTTTCTGCTCCTCTGGAAACAACTTCTGGTCATCCATATGGCGATAGAGGTCTTCTGCAATCATACTGGTCAAGAGTTTATACATCACAGGTAAGCACGTGATTGGTCTATAATTACTCGCAATGTTACCTTTCTTGACATCCTTAATGATCAGAACCGTTCTTGCCTCAGTCATCCAAGATGGGACCTTACCCTGTACTAAACAGTCTTGCAGTTGTAGGGCCATTCGCTCATGCAAACTACGGAAGTTCTTCAACCAGTACCCATGCACTTGGTCCGGACCCGGGGCTTTCCAATTTGGCACTTTCTTTACCTGTCTCTTTACCTTGTCCACGTCAATCTGGAACCCTTCTTGCTGCTGTACCCCTCTCAATTCATCTTTCACATTCGTTAGCCATTCCGCTTGTCGGTTGTGCTGTATTGGTTGGTCCCAAATACTACCCCAGAAAGTTTTTGCCTCTGCTGGCCTCGGGCCCACTTGCGTGCTGTCATTCTTTCCGTCTAATTCCTTAAACAACCGACGCTGATTGGTGTTAAATAGCCTATTTTGGTGAAACTGCTTGACCCTATCAACATACCTCTTCACCTTTGCAGCCTTAGCCTTTACCCTTTGCTTAATCTCCTCTATGACAACATTCACCCCCTTACCTTTGACATTATACTTTGTCATGATTGTATTCCTCAAGTCTGGACCTTTTATTAAACCCTTTTCATTTGTTCTATTCTACTGAGGTCTTTCCGTAATTCTTTAATTTGACCCTCCAGACGACGTTTCCACCATGGTGTACTGTTTTCCTGTTTTGATTGTGAAGCCTTCACACCTAACTTTTCCCCTACTACAACTGCCCCAGCAAAAATAAGACGGTTAGTTTCCGACAGATTATTTGTACTTACTGACCCAAGGACTTTACTTACCACGGCTGACATTTCTGTCAGCCTTTTCCTTGGGACCCGGCGCAAAGATGGGATACTCCACCCGCTTGACCCCTTAGCCGCTTCCATCACCTCTTGAATCCTGGTTTTAATTTGCACCTCCTCCTCCGTACACTCTACACCTCCCTCTTCGTCTATGCCATCGTCACCCTGACTGTCTAGTAACCCTGGCTGCTCAACCACATCTTCGCTATTAGCAGCAGCCACCTCCTCCGGTACTTGGTGGTTAACAATCTCCGTTCTATCTCTTTCAGCTTGTACTATCCTCCTCATCTCCTCAATTTCCACGTTTGTTAACCACTGGTTCCGTTTGATAGTACTTATCTGGTCTGCAAGACGCTGCTCACTGATCTCAAACATTTCTTTATCCCGCCATAGGCTAAACATTCTCTTTCTGTATCCTCTCTTGTCCGGCTCACTTTTAATATAACATTCCATCGCCATTTTGTTATCAGCCTTACTCCATTTTCTCCTGGTTGCAACACGAATCCTGTTGTGAGCAGTTTGGATACGATCTGGTAGTACCTGCTCAGGCATACCAACCAGATCGGGTGAAGGACTTCCTCTCTGGGAGTTTGTCACTCTTTCACCGTTGACTTGATGCTCCATAGCACTCATTATAAACATCACACAATTGTGAGAAAGTTTGTAGTTTATTATTATTATTATTATTATTATTATTATTATTATTATTATTATTATTATTATTTTTTTTTTTTTTTTGGGGGGGGGCGTCCCCCCCGTGGAAAAGGGCCTGAAACCATGTATAGGCCAAGATGCATAGTTACGATGCGGACTTTTCTCTTTTCCGTGGGGGGGAGATTTTTTTTTTTGGGGGGGGCGGATTAATTTTTATTTATTTATTACATTTTTTTTGGGGGGGGGAGTGGACTTTTTTTATTTTTTTTTATTTTAATTTAATTTAATTTGATTTGATTTTCTTTTTTTTTTAATTTGATTTATTTGATTGATTGATTGATTTATTTATTAATATTTATTTTATTTTTATTTTATTATTATTTTTTTTTTGGGGGGGGGCGTCCGCCTGGTTACGGGCCTGGCCACGTTGTTTACCATTGAAACTGGTTGGTTCCGTTGTGTTACAATTTCATTCTTGGTTGTATTGTAAAGCTTGTCGGTTTATGTCTAAATTTGTAGTTAAAAATTACTTTCCTCTTGCTCCACTTGTAATCGTCTACTGTGTTTCGAAAAAATTGCGTAATTTTGTCTTGTACCAAATTCTATATTTTCATATTACTTTAGGGATTTGAATGGCAACAATATTAGTCTAGACAAAGACGACGCAAACAAATTCCTGTCTTTGGAACAATTAAAACATGTGTAAGTATCTGATTACTAATTTCTTTAATACAAAACAACAAAAAAATGAAAATATAACACAAACAGAACATAAATACACTTATTAGTATTTTGAGCGTGGCCTGATCTTGGCAAAATTTTTGATAACAAGTTTTCAAAACAGAACGATTTCTGGTCGGAAATATTGAAATTTGCCATTAATAGTATAGAACAATTAACAAAAATAACTATTCAATAGTTGATAGTATATAATCGTATTATAATCATATATAATCGTCATTGTGTGTGCAAATAATTGATTCATGTAATGCTTGCTCCGCACCTGACCTCTGACCTTCCTAATCTTGTTCTCTAATGTCGTGAATAGTGTTGAGCTTTTTTGACAGCTGTCTTCCTTGTTTTTACGTATTTTAACATTCGCAGTTATCCAATTTTTTATAGACTAATGTAAATCTGCTGCTGACTGTGGTGCCTTTTTTCATGACAAAAATAAATCAACCATAACATGAATTAATTTTAAATATATTTGATAAATCATGTGTTTTACAACTAAGTACTTTATCTCTTCTGTAACAACTGCTGGTGTTTGTTTGTTTTTTTGAAAACATAGAATCTGTATTCAGACTAATCACAACGAATCTTCTGACAAAATGTTGCTCATGAAAGGTTGGGTACCATGTCCCCCCAAAACACAAGCCGTTCGTCTTAAAAAGACTTGCAGATTAACAACCTAGTACTTTCCTCTGAATGCGTTATTCGTATATGAAACAAATTGTATTTATCAGCGTGTGACTAAATGAATTTGATTCTTTTCTCTTGACAAAAATCTTAATGGAATGAATTGTTTATTTGTTTGTACGTCTGTCTGTTTGTCAGGGATTTGGGAAGCAACTACATTGCCACCATCGATTCAGCCTTCGTCTATCTGTTTGATCGGCTTGAAAACTTGTGAGTAAATTCATGTTTGGGATCGTAGTATCTTTTGATGGACCAACATGTCTCCGTCCATTTATTGGAAAAGGTGGTCTCTTTCACTTTCGTTCAATGGTTTTATTGGTTAAAGGGAGACTTGTGAGGACGCTAGGTGGCAGCAGACTTACCAGGTAAATCATTTGTTCTCGGAAACGTACGAATGCTCAGAACTATGTTACAATGGGTTTTTACCTGATAAGTGCTGCCACCTAGCGTTCCAAAGTCTCACATTAAAGTGTCAGTTTTCGTTGACTCTACTTAGTCCTCTCACTTTGTGACAAACTTCATAGTCAAAATATAAAGTTCTTAAAATAAATTGCAGTTATTGGTTGCAGGGTTACTATGATACGATTTCTACGTTTGAATTCTTCCACTTCCTTCTTCCCAATTAAATTGAATGATTCTTTGATCTAATTGTCTTTTGTATATTTTTTTATTTTAGCATTTTTATTTACATTGTAAGTTTACCTTTTATTATTGATATGTTCGGAACCCCATAGAGTTCTTTATCATTCTGCCACCATCTTGGTCCTGTAACCTGTATCCAACAACAGTAATTAAATTAATGCTTCTGTTGCTTGTACAAAAAGGAACCAGACTCGGTTTGGTTACATCGATTTGAATGGGAGAAAATTAAGATGGTCGCACCATGATAACGGACTGTAGGAGACCACATATGAACGGGTTACACCGATGAAAGATGAGAGATAAATATGAAATTTAAGCCAACAATGTTAATGTTTTTTCCATAGTGTATATCAACATGAACATCTTCACTTATCCCGTTGGCAACTCCTGGGTGCTGTATTTATTTACGGTGTTCCTTTGTGCACGACTTATGAAATGCAGTGTCAACATGTCTCCATCCTATACCTTTGCTCTATCCTCTGTCCAATCGGGTTAACGGTGACTTGTGGTTATACTGTCATTATTTACGGTGGCATTTAATGAAACAATTACCAACTTAAAGGCACAAAATATCATCAGAAACTGTGATAAATTTGGTACTTTTTACAGAAATTTAACTTCCAATTCTCTGGTGTGTGACTGTGAACTCTTATGGTTTAAGAATTGGCTGATCAATAAACAGAGTACATCCTTTGTGGTATCGGGTGCTCAGTGTTACACCCCAGATTCCGTCTGTAGTCACACTGTCCTGGAGGCTCGCTTCTGCATACCAGGTATTATTGCATCATACCAGCATCATTGTTGTTTACTTGTTGTTTGTTTGTTGGGGGTTTGTTTGTTTGTTTTGCGTATTTGTCTGTTGGGATGTTGGATGTTTTTTTTTTTTTTTTTTTTTTTTTTTTTTTAAATCATGTAGACTTCCAAAAAATATTCTTCAACCGTAGATGGCAGATGTTTCGTTGCTTGTTATAATAATTTAGTTGCATTAGGTGAGACCATTCAGAGAACAAGTCAATATTACTAATTGGTTAATTATTTTCTTTTTATACTCTCTTTGTAACGAAGCAACATATGGAGCTTTGCTGCACAGTGAGCTTGATTCAAATTTATGTTATTATGTTGAATACTTGATTTTTGCTTGCAGCACAATGGTGTTATTCTTGCGATCAAGAGTCTACCAATGAAGCGTGTAACAACATCGCAAAACTAAATTGTCCCGGAACAAGTTCCAGGCTAAACGTAAGAATGAATTTGGTTTATGTGTCAAGTAATAAGCCACAAGGGAAACTGACTGTGATTTTTTTTTTTATAGTTTTGGGCCGAACAAAGAACAATTGTCTGGAGCGGATAAGAACCAATGACCTCCGGATTAACGTGCCGGCGCTCTACCAACTGAGCTATCTATAGCCCTATGTTGATAAACAAAACATTTGTTCAGCCAAAAAACTAATGAACTGTGTGGTTACAATATTCACAATTTTTATTCGGAATGTAGGCAAATAATATCGGAATTCGTTTCAGTGTTATGATTTAGAACATGGATGGGTATTATGGACCATTATGCTCGATATGCACTATTGTGTCTGACAGCCAATTTTGATTATTATGTCCAGCTCATCGTGTCCAGCAAACCATTACGTCCAGCCGATCGTGTCATGTGTCCGACATAATTTTTGTGATTGTGTGTGACAAACCATCATGTCCAAAGCGTTGTTTCCGACAAACCATGACGTCTGACTAAGTGTGTCCGACAAACTGTTACATCATGCTAATTGTTTTCGACAAACAGTTTCGACGGTTCATTGCGTCCAACAAACAATTATGTCCGATTCATCTTGTCCGGCTAACCATCATAACCAACCAATGTGTCCGCCAAACCACTGTGTCCGCCAAACCACTGCGTTCGACAAACCTCTGCGTTTGACAAATACTGCGTTCGACAAACCACTGCAATCGGCAAACCACTGCGTTCGACAAACCATTGTGCCCTACAAAACATTATGTCCAAGCAATGTTTTTCGGGCCGATTATGTCCGACAAACTATGGCCATTTCGGAAATACGGTGCTCTTACTCATGACAAAATGTCAAAAATGTTTATTCGACTTTGGACAGATTTTTTTATAAAACTGTTTTGTTCGCATCTAGGTATCTTAAATTTCCAACAATTTCTTTTAAATATTACCCTTTATAATGAAACATTTTATAAAGTTGAGTCAATTTTGATCGGATTAATGACATACAAACTATTCCCTATTCATTTTTCTTGATTTAATTGGACCCAGCACTGCGCCAAACCCATCAGTTACACCATTAAATCCATGCATTGTTACTTATAATGTAAAATTATTTATCATGTGATAAATAGTACATGTTTCTGAAATAATAGTGTCAACATTTCCAAATAAACACTTCCTAGTAACATATAACTAAGGAAAACAAAAAAAAACTTGTTTAGCGTCCCCGCCTGCTTCCTTTTTAGAGGCCCCCTCCTCCGAAAAAAATCAGTTCTAAAATACATAACGTCGCAATTTTTTAAATTTAGCACATCGAAAAACACACTGGAAAAAGCTGGCAACCATCTTTAAAATAGCCCGGCCGATTGTCTTGAAAAATGTGTCGGGCGGCCAATAAAATATATATATGTAAAAGGCCCTCCTCTTTCTTTTATTTTTTTCTTCAAAAAGGCAGGACGCTAAACATGTTTTTTTTTTTTTTTTTTTTTTTTTTTTCCATGAGGCTTCATTGCAAAACGGACTAAAACAATTAATAACAATAAGTTGTGAAGCTCTTTGTGCAGACAGCAGTATGTGTGACAAAATTGTACGTCAGTCTGCAGAACCTTTGTTTTGACATTCTGATCGACTTCCATGAATGGAAATTGTAATGTGTTGTTTTCAGGGTGCCTGTGAGAATACTGTGCGGATGAATAATGGTGTGTTTAGAATCACTAAAGCATGCCAGTCCATTGATACCTGCGTGGTCAACGCCCAACAGAACCAACTTGAGTGCAACTCCGGTACTGAGAACTCTGTGTGTCGCTACTGCTGCCAGGGTGACTTGTGCAACCAACCACAGTCGGCTATTTTGGGTAAGTTCTCTTTATAAATCCATTTCTTTTTTGGTGACATTGTTATCATTAATGATATAAAGCAACAGGGAACATGGTCCAGAAATAGGCAATAATATGCACAAGCGCCATACATAATGCATCTGGGGAAACCGAGTTTAAACAAATCAAGCTGCCAATGTTGACGTCTTGTTTATGTGTAAGTACACCAGGTTTTATAGTTGTGTACTGCATTGCTTCAAAATCAGCACATAGTAATGGCTGCCGGGTGCAATTTTTTGTTTTGTACCACACAGCTTGGACTCAGATTTCACCCATTATCCTTTGCGCGCCGATCAGGCGCATTGGGAGATGCATTATGGACTAATCTTGAACTCTCATAATTGTGTAATAATGTTTTTATTAGGTGTTCGGGCACTCCGCCCGGAACACCTCTTGTTTTTGTTCCGTTTTTTGGTGTAATGCTTCTTCTTTTTCTTCTTCTCCCTCACGATTGTCTGCTCACAAAAGCACACTTCCCAAGCTCACACAACCTTCAAACTTTAGATATAGTTAAATAATCATTAGTAGATGAAACCGCCTAAGTTACGTCATGATGACGTCATTAGGTGTTGAGCTACATTAAATAAAAGTTTAATATTTGAAAAACACCACACAATGGATTACTACAATCAATACAACATCAGATAGGTCTTCTACAACTTAACAAACGCTACACAGAGTAAGACCACATTTGACCTTGACTTCCGGTTCAAAATGGAAGTTGAACATTTCAAAAATTCATATCTTAAGAACTGCTGATACTTTAAGCAACATTTTTTACATCGGGTTGTAGATTCTTGAGCCTTCTCAAACTTTTGCACAGAAATAATACCAATTTGGCCTTAACTTCTGGTCAAAATCGGAAGTTAAGGCCCACGTTTGTATTAAACTGTGTATAATGCAAAAGCACTGTGGCTGGCTGTTTGCTATAAATTATTGATCACAAGGTTCATAGTCCATATACATGCTTGTACTCTAGTCTCTATTCAAGGTTCACGCAACTTGATTTTGTTAGTCTCTAAAACAGCCGTCCATGCAAACCTCGCTAACAATCAAATATCAGGCTTTTGATCGTGAGTTTTTTTTTTTTTTTTTTTTTTTTTTTTTTTTAAACTTTTGCTAAAGTGTGTAGCTTATAGGCACACCACAAAACAGTAATAGCACCAACTTCAACTTAATGAAATAGCTCACGCGTTGACACAACACTGGCCCCAGCGATACCCGAACACCTAGTGTTTGTTTTCACAAACACTATAAGTCTAGTTTACTCTCCTTTTATATTCAAGATGGATATCAGTTTCCGTTTCCCGATCCCTTACCGACTACAGGAACATCGCCCCAAGGTAAGTTTCAAACATGTTGTTGAATACTTGCTGTTTTTCTCTGTAAAATATTGCTGCCATAACAAAATAAGTAATCGGTGCGCTTTTAAAAAACATTTTTAACAGTTCTTGTTCTTTTATATACCCTTTTGTTCGCCAAATAAAATTATTGAATCATAATGTCGAAAAGAGATACGTAAACCGTTTAATGACAATGCATGCTTCACTGTTGGAAAAGCTGACAAAAAAGAGAGTCTTTCGTTGATTGATTGGTAATAGCTTCAGTGAGAGGATAGATTGTTGTATCCATTGTTGCTCAAACCAAGCTGAAAAGAGAAGGGGATAGATTTTTTTTTAATCCTTTGTTCCTAACATTTATTGTCTTCTTAAATGTTATCGGTGTTTATATAAACACCACAAAATGCGCATTACGTTTCTAACAAATAACTTCAATGTATTTGAATTTTTATTATTGCAAAATGAGATTTATTTGTAAAAGCTGGAGCATGGTTTTTCACAATTTTTTGGAAAAATGGTAAACGACAGAATCGTTGCTTTAAAACCCTGTTTTGATAGCAATTTTCGGACTCTAATGATAATTTCATGCTGTAAATTTGAAAATAACAAAAAATCATAATTTGCAGTTAAAATTGAAGCTTTCTGATTAGTTTGCATTATTTTCACCACCCTACCATTCACGTGACATACATTTAAAAACAGTGATTGTCCATGTGTGTTTAAAGTCAGTCAGACAGTTTCTTGGTTAATTACCAATGTTCCTATTTGGTGTTCTTGTCGCTTCTAGGTACAAGACTTTAACATCTAGATTAACATGATTGCTATCCTATTAAAAGAAGCAATCGCGTTTTAATTTTAATTTGAAGTGGAGTGAGTAATGCAAAATAGTTAAATTGGTTTTGTTTTGTTCATAATACTTTACATCAACTAATTGCTTTTATCTAGTGCCTACATCTTCGACATCTTTACTGCTACCAACCACCCCCCTTGTCATCACAACCACCAAGCTACCACCGACCACCCCTATCCTACCTTTACCAACAACCCAACCGCTGCCTTCTACTAATATGCATTCTACTATAAGCACTAACCAACCGCCAACAACGACCCTTCCGAGTACCGAGCAGCCTGTCATTTATACTTCCCCATTAGACCCCGCCACGCCGTCAGTTCGGCGCACCGAGCGGCCAACACCTACCACGGCTGCCCCGCCTCAGACGTTCTGTAATTTGGAGATTACGCAGGGCGAGACTGGATTGTTCAGCTGGCCGAGGACTCAGGTTGGATTTGTTGCCAATGTACCATGTGTTTACGATGAACAGGCCGGATCTGCCACAAGGAAATGGTAAAATTAGCTTGGTCAGTTAAATATGAGCATATACCGAAACGTGCGAATTTTTGATCATAGCCAAACTTCACGATTCCCTCCACCCATTTTATGTGTTATGCCCCGTGTGCAATGCAACAGTAACCGAATCTCAGTCCAACCAAGAAGGATCCATCCGCCTTATTGATTATAATGTCACATGTGGTGGGTCCAGGCTAGTTATTATTTCACAAGCCTTAAAGGGGGGAGGGGTGGTATCTGTCCCATGCTAAACGTTGATCAATTGGTAACAAACGTGTTAATCTTTTTAAATCGTCTATTTGACATGGTGCAGTGAGCAACGTCCGGATCGCCAGGTGGCAGCGTGGGGTGAGCCGGATACCACACAGTGTCCCACAGCATCACACATTCTCGAAGATATCTCAAATGTAACTGTAAACAGCGGTAGGTATCTACTCTTCAGTTGTGACAGTAGTGTGGTTTGAACAGATAGTCGCTTTTTAAAGAAGGCTAAAAACTTGGCGCATATTGTTTTCCCAACAACAAAAACGGATGTTTACTTACTTTTCCAACTACCAGATAATGCCGTAGACGTCTCAGAGACCCTCACTGACGTCACGTCAGTACCGGATGTCCTCAGGCCCAATGACGTCACTAACGTAATCACCACGTTCGAGAATCTTGCCAAGGCCCTCAGCGAGTACGCAATTGATAGCCAGGAGGTGTTTGGAAACGTTTTAGACGCTATCGATAGACTAACCCGAGTGCCGAGCACCGAGCTCCGTGCGAGTCAAACGAATGACGACTCGTCCTCAAGGTAAGGAAGTCTAATCTGATTTGACACTTGGGTTTAATGTGAAGTGACGGAGTCACCCCAGGATTTACACAATAATGCGGGAGGGTTCCACTTGTTACTGGATCCCCAATAAGCCAAAATGTTTGATTGGCAGGGAGAGGGTCTTGGAAAACACCGAACCAAGCACAGGCTGTCAACAAGACATCCTGAGGTAGATGGCTCCACTTTATCAGAGGATTGGGTCTGGGTATGTCTGTAATGTCTGGACAATGATTTTGTGCACGAAATATACGAGTGAAACTATTTTTATCAGCCAAAAAAAAAAAAAAAAAAAAAAAAAAACACTACACAACTCTAATCCTGATCCCCCTCTAGATGTAGAATGGTTTTAGTTTTGCAATTTGGAGAAAACAGTGAAATAAATAACATGTGCCACTTGACTAAGTGTTACCAGACCTCACTCACGGTTTTTTTGATAAAATTATCGAGAATAACATTTAATTGATTTCCCTTCGAACGTCACACTTTCAGAATTGTCCACTTTTAATCGCTGTAATATACCGTCTAAATACTGCCATCAGTTAGAAAAATGCCCACATAAACTAAGTTTGTGTGTGCCGGAGAAAAAAGAACAATGAACAGCATTCAACCACAACTCAGCCCTTATAAAACATTGTATGCGATGATTCTCTTAAAGGTATGGACATCGTTTGTGTTTTTGTTAATATGCTGACATAAGACCAACCTAAGAACGATACAATAAAAGTCAACTGTGAAAGTTTTAGCTGAATACAGTATCTGTTTGTTGAGAAAACAGCAACAAACTGTCACGGAATTTTTATCAAGAACGTTGAATCCATCCACTTGAGCAAGGCAACAAGCGGGTACCAACTGCTTTGTGTCCGTATTGAGGGTAATGTTGAAACAGCCATCACGGAAATTAGGCGATCTTTGGAGAATCAAATTCTATCGATTTACCTTTGTTGGTTTCTAATCAACGGGGGCACTGCAAATTTGTGTACGCTGGGTGTATTAGCACAAAATTTGTCCCACCCATAAAGAAACCAACCATGGGAACTGACACCCCCGACCCCACAGCGGAATGGTCTAGTCTAGGTTATCAAGGTAGTTCAACTCGCTGTCAGCTTTGCAACTGGGGAAAACAGTGAAATACATAAACTGTGTCTCCTGTAGCAGTTCACGAGGCTCATGACATGGCTTTAAGAAATGTCTCTCGTATGGGGCGGATCTAAGTATATCAGTATAAAACAAATACCAAAATGTTTTCTTTCGTTTCTTTTGTTCTCCTCTCGGTGTCTATTTTGTACTCCAGGCTCCTGCGATCGATTGACGAGTTCAACATGGGTGTCCGCTTATCATCCAATCTTCTCGTGGAGGAGACGCCCTCTGTTGATGTTATTATGTTCAACATCAACGATTCGAAGGAAAATGGATTGTTCTTTATTGGGTCGGGACAGCCTGATGGAAATGCTCAGGTGCGCGTATGGGAATTAATTATAAACAACGAACTCACAACGGACTTTGCTTCAAAACCATGCAATTATCTGATACCTCAAGCCTCATCAGATTGTTTGAATGGGAGACTTTGGAACGCTAGGTGGCAGCAGACTTAACATGTAAACTTCCATTGTAACGTAGCTCTGAGCATGTGTAAAATTACGAGAACAATGTATTTACCTGGTAAGTCTGCTGTCACCTAGCGTCACCAATAGTCTCCCATCTCCACCATTCAGAGATTTAAGTCCTGGAACGCATCTTTCTTTTTCGTCCAAGTACAATAAGAGTGCTGACGAAAATACAAACCTCATAATGACAAAATTAATGGATGCATTATTAACCGAGTTGATCATTTCACATTTACATAACTCTAATGTGTTTACTCTTCCCACCACCAGCCTCATCTCATTACCAATTCATCCATTAACAACCAAGAGACACTGCCCAACGACACCGCAATCTCCTCAGATGATATCGTCAAAGGATCTCTCTATATGCCCAACTCTCTACTGGCGTCTGTTGGGGAGGCCCTCATGCGCTGCCAGTTTGTCATGTATGAGGAGACGACATTTTTTGATGTGAGTAGTTCTCGAAAATCCTGACATTGTGACATGTTTCATAGGTTTTGAGGCATTGCATGGTAGGGTACCAATGCATATTTAGTTTGCGGCAACACCATGTGTTTACTTTGCGAACTTGTTTACTATATTTTATTCTACTGCCGCTGAGTAGATTTTTGAATTCGGGAGACTACAATAGTTCTGCAAAGAACTGCTCGCTTATTAACTACTACCTGGGCGGAAGGTAGTAAATCGGCCGGGACCACTCGTTATTACCTTTACTGCCAGGAAGTGAGTTCTTAAATGGTCTCAATGTTTCGACTAGCCTGCTCTAGTGATCGTCAAGAGACTGAAGAGTGTTTGAGATGCAGGTCTCTTTATAGGGATTCAGGGGATATGTTTCTCTATATGTTTAATGTTCATACCATTTTGAACTGTCATTGTTATTAGGCAACGCATCCGTAATCTCGTGATATCAAGTATGTCACTGCTTATTTTTAAAATATGCAGATTATTCAAGAGTCAAATAAGAATCGAACCTTGACGAACCAGCAGGAGAATGAAGACAATGGTGTCCAAACTAGCGACAACAATACTTCAGGGATGAACGGTGGTTTCAATTCCACCAATAGTAGCGCCGTCCCCGATTGCATCTCGACCTCGTGTCGTTCAAGTTACAGCACTATTATAAATAGTGTCGTCATTTCCGGTTCAGTCGGAAATCTGAATATTCATCACCTGGACGAGCCCGTGACTTGACGTTTAGGAAAATCAAAATGGTACGTCAGGAAGATTATCAAAATTGGTGTAGATGCTCAGTGATGTGTTTTGAAGAAAAAAACTACAAATAAAGAAGTTTTTGCCGCCCTGCGTGATACCATCGTATTGTGATCAACAGTCCGTTTGTAATTGAATCATCAGTACTCCGCCGTTCTGTTATTTTTTTATCAAAAAAAAAATAAAAAAATAAATAAATCCACGTTTCCCATCTACAACTAGCCAAATAGCATGGTAAATGTCTTGTTACTATCCGGGGTCTTTTTCACACACAAAATTCCATCAATGACCAGCTCTCCCGGAATTCCCCGAGGGATTGTACAGCAATTATTCATCATTGGGGCTAATGGCCACTGCTAGGTGAATTGAACCATGTGGTATACAATCTACACAATCTAAAAAATAATCCGTGCCTGAATTTGTTTTAATTAGTCAAAAGGGTCTATGTTAAAAGGTTTTGGGCCATTTGAAGGTGATTGGGTTCTCCACAAAAATGAATTACACGTTTATACAAACGGACTGTGGATTACAGTCCGATGGTGTAAGCGTGTGGATTATTTGTTTTGATGGTGTCACGCAGAGTCAAATTGGCACATTAGACGCTACTGCTTGTCAAAACAACTATTACAATGAAAAGATTAACCCGTCATCCCAAGACCAATGCAGATTCTGTCCTAAAAGTAGTCAAAGTAGTCAAATATACTTTGCTGTATAATGTCAGAGAACAGCGACACCTCGTGACTGGTTCTACTACTTTTCACCTTTTACAGAACGCAGATAATCCACGATGTGTATTTTGGGAAGAGGAAAGGAATGGTGAGTGATAGAGCCTGTAACAATTAATCATTCATATTGCAATTATTGAATTATCCCTCACTCTTGGAAACACTATTCAAACGAAACATTTTGAAGGACAGTTTTAGCTTATGAACTATTGAGGATTGGGACGGATGTGCTGATCCTAAGCTATGTCAATGTTTGGTAATGTTCTACTTGTTGCTTTTCAAACCACCAGATGGGAGGGGAGGTTGGTCAAATGATGGGTGCTACCAGGATTTCAATAACTCTGACGATCAAAACATAGTCTGCAAATGTAATCATCTAACCAACTTCGCCTTGTTGATGGTAAGTTACAGTGTGGTTTAAAACATCATCATATAATAGCAGACAAACCTTACTTGGATCAGGACACCAGCCAGACTACCATGCAATGTATACTGTGTGTGGCTGGTTCCTTGCCGTTTGTGTTCAGCATGTTGCTTTGCTGAGCACTCTTTTCTACTTGGCAGCTTTATGAAGATGCGTCCGAAAAGATCTGTTTCACACAAAATTCCAGAAGACCATCATTGAATACAACAGCATTGTTAACAATTCGTAGTGCAAACAACGGTTGTCTGTTTGTGAAATGTGACGTCGTTCTATTCTAAACCACACCCACCGTCATACAAACTGGCTCCAACATTTATGAAAAGCTGAACGAAGACATTAATATTCCACTTTAAAATTTATGTCGAATAAATATTTATATAATGTTATGTAAAAACAAATCAATTTGCTGGCTTGCATATCGCACAAATCGCAAAGGTTCACTTAAATATCTACGTAAATATTTGCGATTTGTGCACAAGTCAATATGTGCACGTGAATATTTACGTAAATGTCATTACGTGAATATTAACGATTTCTGGCACAAACCGTGAATATTTACGTAAATGTTTACGTAAATATTTGCGACCTAGGGCACAAATCGAGAATATATTTATAAAAATATATACGTAAATAATTATTTGTGTGTTGGGGCAAAATTCGCAAATAGTTACGTGAATATTTACGTCAATATTCATGACATGGACAATAATCGCAAATATTTACGTGAATATTTGTGATTTGGTGCAAATATTGTGAACATTTACGTAAATATTAACGTTAATATATATGTTCGATGTCCCTTTAGGGCCACCATACAGGACCCTGCCAGATGTAGCTTTGACCTTGCATCCCATTCACACGGATGGAGATGCGTAGTCTATACACACATTGCATAAAGAGTAAAACAACAATACATACAAGCATACGCGCACGCACGTGCAGACGATCGACAGAGGTAGCTGACGTCACTTCTATTCGGGGCAGACCAATTATAACACATATATGAAATGCATACCTTACGACCAATTAAGGCGTATGTATTCAATGAAATGTTTGGGTCTGTAAGACCAGTGCCTATCTTGCGGAAAAGACAGGGGACCAGTCTAAATTAGCTGTTTTCTAGACTGTGGCCCTTTTCGAATCCACGGCTTCGGCTCTGGACTGGGCTTCAGGCCAAGTTTTCTTGTCAGAAGCCCTGACCGCAAAGCATGCGTAAGTTAAAATAATTGAGGGAGCCTAGCTATAGCCTGAGCCGATTTCGGGTCTGGATTACTCTGCAGTTATTTTTTTCCTGCAGAGAATGATTATAACCACAACAATTCCTGGGCATGCTGTGTATTTTCCCAACATAATCACAGGGAAATTTCTAAATCTTTAGAAAGAGATACTCCCGTGAAATTACCTTTAATGCTAAACATTGACTCACTTTCTGTGTCACCAATTCCAGGATGTGTATAGTGGTGACAATGACATCCAGAGGAACAAAAATTCGCCCTCTCGGTCATATCGTATGCTGGCTGTTGCATTTCACTCATAGGACTGGTGATAACTCTAGTAACGTACACCTGCTGCCGGTAAGCCGAATATCTTAGACTTGTGACTTTGTGTTGTTTAATTTAAACCTCTAAATGAGGGGTAACCCAAGGAATCCTGTACAGTTAGCCAAAAAGGGGAGGGGTGTTGGAAACCACAAAACCCAGCACAGGCTGTCAGCAAAACATCACTTATCAGAGGGTTCAGATCTGGTAGGTATGTATGCCTGTATATTTTTTTCACGAAGTATACAAGTGAAAAACATTTTCAGTCCCTCAAAAAACAACTTACATGACTCCTTGAACTCATCCCTCTTAGATATGTGGAGTAGTCCAGTCTAGGATATCAAGGACTCTGAATCCCACAGGGCGTTGAACTTTGAGAAAGATACAAAATAAATAACATGTGCGCCATGACTTAGTGTTACCAGCCCTCACTTCTTCATAAATTTAACTAAAAGTTGATGCCCTCCACGGACCGAGTTATTAACATGCGTTTCAAACAAGTACTCTTGAAGGTCGTTTTAGAGCAGTTTATTACCAAATGCTATTTTTGTTTGATATTTCAGTTCACACTCAAGATCAAAGTCAAACACGTAAGTATCGTTGACTCTTAATGCACACAGCATTCCTTACGTTTGTGTGTGGTTTTTTTGCGGGTTTTTTCTCCATGTTTGTTGAACTTGTTTTGTTAAATCTACGAGTCAATCCAAACAACAAATAATAATTGTGTGTATTGGAAGTTTTGGATTTGAAAAATGTAGGTCTACACCTTTAAAATAGATTTCACTTCATTTAGTTGTTTTTTGTTTGTGTTTTACATTGTCTTTTTTTCCCTAAACTAGTCGAAAGAATCTCCGTGGAGACAAGCGCGCCAAAGTTCTTGTTAACTTCGTCGTCTCATTAATACTCGTTAACGTCTTCTTCATTGTCGGGTCCCTCATAGCCGAGTTTGAGGCTGTCCTTATCGACGAGCTGTGCACAGCCATGGCGATCTGCCTCCACTTCTCCCTGTTGGCAGCCATGGCCTGGATGGCGGTGCAAGCTTTCAATATGTATATGGCATTGGTGAAAGTGTTTGAGACTTATTATTCACACTTCATATTAAAGATAGTGCTTGGAGGATGGGGTAAGTGAGAAGGAGTGCACACTGGGGAGAAGAGAGGAGTGGGACGGTTGATAATATATGTACATGCGAGTCTTTGGTCTCCCTTCTCCTAGTCCTAGAATGAGACTTGGGCCGTGTTCGAATTGGCGGCTAGAGCTACGGCTACGGCTAGATTACCGTGTGATCATTCATTGAAATATAGTACGTCATTAGCAACATTCTTGGCAACAGCCGTAGCCGTAGCTGTAGCCGCCAATTAGAATACGGTCTAAGTATTCATTCAGAAAATGGAAGGATGACAAGCTTTTATTATTGAACACAATGAAACTAGCAACATTTCTAGTGCTCTTCCCCAAAGGGTCGTTTCTTATTTTAACCAAGGAGGCGTACTTCAACATACTATGTCATAGCTTGTTGGGGACGCTAAGTGAAAGCAAACTTAAAGGTATTGTACACTTTTGGTAACAGCTCAAAATCAGTGTCCACATTTTGTGTGATTCAACATATGCATGAAAAAACAAACCTGTGAAAGTTTGAGCTCAATTGGTCATCGAGGTCACGAGAAAATAGTGAAAAGAGATCTTATGTGTTTTCTGTTTTTTCAAATTATCGCGCGCGATAATTACTATTGTTTTACTCGTTTCTCAAAAACGATAGCATTTTAGGCAGAAATATTTTAAGGAACCCTTTCTACCATTATTTACTTTAAATCATGTAAGTTATGTGTGAATCTGTGAACATTGTGTTTTTCGATCTTACCAATAGTGTACAGGGCCTGTAAGCCCTGTTTACATCGCAGAGCCAATTCACCGCCACACCATGTTCGTTCCATACTGGAAGAATGAACACTCAGTTCGTTATCTCATTTAGCCCTACTCCCAAGCAGGGGTAAATACCTACCTAGATATGGCTATTTCCCAGGAGTTTGCCGGAGTTAGGAATCCAAGTGTGTAAAGGTCAACACAATTTTTCTGGGGCTTTAAAGGATGAATTCACCGTTCTCAAAAATGTGTACATGAGCAGGGGGTGTAAACAATGTACATGTACATGGTGAATTCCAAAGTCTCCCATTACTTGAAATCATGAACATAACGACATTATAAAGTACCCCCACCTCAAAGATGGGGTAGGTACCCCCAGGCTATTTTCAACCCCCCCTTCCCGGACTTCGAAAAGGTCCCATTCCATTTTCTCTTCTTTTTTCAAACTTCAGGATATTATCTGTTACGGTAGCCTACTGAATATTTTATGCAATCAACATTAAATTAAAGCTCTTAAATGTTCTGATATGTTTTGTCCATGGTACTCAGGTATTCCCCTTGTGATTGTTGGTATAACAATAGGGGTAGATCTTCAGCACTACGGATTCACCAACGACATGTAAGTGTGTCTTCAAACATTCCTCTCACAGTTGAATTTTAAAGCAAGTCGCGCGAATACCACACAAAAGACTTCTTGAAGGATATTGATAGATTTGGGTAGTTTTGAGTTGTCTAAATGGATTTGTGAAGTTTGGCATTTTCTTTGTGAATGAAACTGCACTTTTTGTCATTATTTTATTTTATTTATTTATTTTATTTATTTTTTATTTTTTTTTTTGGGGGGGGTGTATTTGACGCGTCATCAAGTATTAATTTTTGTAATTTTCTTCCAAATTCGTCTCGTTTCACGAAATTCATTTATGTGTTCGTAGTTATGACACACTAATTAATTTCAGCGAGAAAACACATCTCAAAATGTCACACTCTCGTCAGGTTGTTAACTTCCTAAAGTGTTCAAATCTGGTTGTATTGTAAAGGTATGTATTATGCATTTAGTGATTGTTACCTGATGGAATAGCAACTTACCCATTTATGTTTTACTTTCTTCATCAGCTGTTGGCTGAGTGGTACCTCTTTTTATGTAGCCTTTCTCACCCCTGTTTGCCTCGTCCTCATCTTCAACATTTTTGTCTTCGTCACGGTCACGTGGAAGCTATGCCATCTACACAAGAGCAAAATCAGCCAATCAAATCGCCTTGACCTAAGCGCACAACTGAGGGCGTCAGCCAGCATCACTGTCCTCCTCGGGTTGACTTGGGTGTTTGGGATCTTCGCGATAGGGGAGGCTAGTTTAACCTTTAACTATCTCTTCGCCACGTTCAACTCGCTGCAAGGGTTCAGTGTGTTCGTGTTTCAGTGTCTGCTTCAGCCGGATATAAGGAAGCGATGGGTTATGACGTGCTGTCCATCCTGCTCATCCGAACCGTACGATTCAAAGTCCGGTAAGTCTGGTTTTGAAAGAGTGTCAATCATTCAGAATCGGTTAGGAAGAGAATGCAATATTTCACTCTTAAGTGCAGAAGTAAACACAAGAATTACACAAATAGAGTTACACTTTCTACTGGTTCCCCAGTAAGCCAAAACAACTTGATTGGGAAGAGAGGGGCTGTTGGAAACCTCAGAATTTAGCAGCGGCTGTCGTCAAGACATACTAACAGATGGCTCCACTTTATCAGATGGTTTGATCTGTGTAGGCCTTCTGTCTGTACAATGTTGTGCACAAAGTATAAGAATGAGAAAAAAGTCTGCCCTCAAAAACAAAAATAATACTTCTGGGACCAGCTGATCCCCCTCTTAGATATTTGGATCGGTCCGGTCTACGATAACAAGTACTTTGACTCACTCAGGGCATTGCACTTTGGAGAAAACAGTGAAATAAATCAAAATGTGCCAAGATTTAGTGTTACCAGAGCTCACTTGAAATGATCTTCTGCACCCTGAATGTCCCTGGTGTCCTGTATTGACACGGGTCCTTGGCCCTGGTGGTATAAATCAATTTACCAAGTCAACAAAATTGATGACTTCCTAGGTCAATTGAGTTATATTGACCTAGATACATTATGATACCCAGATCCAGGTCAATTGTAAACTGAGTTTTTTTGTCGAGTGTGGGCTTAAGAGGACTTAAGCTGTAATCAATCCCAAAACTTTGTCCAATTGTAGTTAAACCGTTGGTGATTTCGTTGACTTCCCACGCGTCTCCAATAAATGTTGTGCCATTCTTTAACATGGGATTCAAACAGGAATGATGGCAGATGGTCTTTGAAATGTTACTTGGGAGTGGACCAACATTTTGACAAAGGTTTCTGTCTTCTTTTTTTCAGGTACTTTTTCCACGTCAACCCAAAACCGGTCTAACAAGGCTAAGCAAAGTAATAACGACACAGGAAAAACCCCCAACACAGTCTCATCCTCCTACACAGGTGAGAAAGTCATGTTTACAAAACATTCCACACACAGTTAGCCTGGGGTTGAGGTTGTAAAAGCTATTAGCTCTGTTGAAACCATCTCACGCGCTCAAGGATTACGTCATGAAAATATCGTTCGTAACCCATAAATTGTACTGATTGGTTTATTTTGGCGGCCACTAGATGACACGCTGTTACACGAATGAGCCTCTTAGCTAATTCTGAAATATAAAATGACATCTAGCAATGCTGACATGGGCCCGAGAAAAGAGTTTAGTCCCATTGTATGCTGTACTGCATTGCTTTCACCATTTTGTTCAGTAGCCTACCACAAAATGCAGAAAACTCAAGTAGTACAAACAATCACTCTTCTATCGTTCCTCATTTCATCTTTAAATTTCTGTTGGATGTTTTATATTTCAAAATATCAATGATATGCATGAAGGCCCCTAGAATGAAATTGCCTTGAAATCATAATTATTGAAGTTGGCGTTAATACAAAATAAAATCACAAGGTAAAACAATTTTTTTAATGTGGACCCGTATGCGCATGCTCATTTCAATCCTCTTTAAATATCATATTCATCTACTGTACATAATCACGTGACCCAATTTCAATGAACGGAAACCCAGTGCTATTATTTATCGTATAAACGAAAACACAATTATTTTACGGTAATTTACCTGGCTGCATCTTCACAAACGTAAAGTCGTGAAATTAACGGTTTGTACGAAATAAACGGGCTTTGATGTGTGATAACATGTATTGTCTCACTATTGAAAACCGTTTATTGTGGTTGATTACCGTAATCAGCACACTGTGTACAATCCGTTTCCCGTAAATGTAACGGAAATTGTTTTTGACATCGACGTTGTCATGTACATTACTGAAAAATTGCTGGAAATGATTTCACAAGCGGGCCCATAGAGTCCGTTTCTATAAACTCAGTTCCGCATCTTGAAATGTGTAGGGTTTATTTGTTTAAACCATTTTGTAGTAACGAGAAATTCACATCTTATATTCCCAATATTCCTAAGTGGAGCCGGACATTTTTCACGAGTTGTAATTTCACAAGCAGTGGTGGTAAATAACGCGTAGTTTTTTTTCGTCGTCGTTCCCACATAGCGTCCCACGTGCGTGACTCCGCAAAAGAACAGCATGCGATTCTAGGTACTAGACCTTAGTCAGTCGTTGTTTTCCTGTTTATGAAGTCACGTGGCAACAATCGTGACCTCGGCCTTTTCAGTTTCGCGACACGCGGGCTTTTCTGAACATTGTTTTTTTTTTTTTTAAGTTCGTAAAATGAACAGTAAGTACTTGTACGTTAATCTTTTATCAGCTACTAGATTTTAATAGCCGATTTTAATGTGAATTTACACTAAAACGCACTTTAAGTTGTGGTGGTTCTGAAAAGAATTGGTTGTCAACAACTGGACGTTTTGGTCAGTGTGCTCTGATCGTCTTCAGGAGAAAGCAAAATAATTAACCTATGTGGGTTAAGAAAGAAAAGTATTTTTTTTTAGTCAAGAACATTTCATGAGGAAGATCACCGGCCCGTGATCGAATTTTTAGAGTTCAAATTCTGAGCGCCCTTGAAAACAATTATGGGTCTAGTCACGTGCATTATAACACTTTGCTATAGCTGATAAGCTGAGTACTCAAAACGAATGGTATGAAAACGGTACTCGAGTAGTACTCAAAACGAGTGCTATGAAAACGGTACTTGAGTAGTACTCAAAACGAGTGCTATGAAAACGGTACTTGAGTAGTACTCGAAAACTAGTACCGAGTACGCATCACTAAATCACTGGTTAATGTCACAACGTAGGAATTCTTTAAAGCGTAGCGGTTTTAATGTCCTTTTTAAATGTGTGTACATTTTACCCGCAGTCAATCCTACCTGTGAATACACTGAAGGCTGAGGCTTCACTTCATACACGTGAGCAGGAGCCAATGCGGGACACTCAGACACAACCTCGTATCCATGTTCTTGGATCCTTTGTAGTTTTAAAACTCATAGTTTCATTTAAGTGTAACTATTATTTTAAATTCCAGTTGTGTAATCCGCCTTGTTGTGTGTGTCAATTTAGCTTTGCCATTATACTAAACACATATTGTACAGTTTAGAATTCCAATGCAGTTTGCATGCAAGCGTTGGGTTAATTCAACCTTTTCCCAACTTATAATTTTAAAAGTTTTTTAAGTGCACTCCTCCCATTCCAGATTCCGAATCAAGGACATTCGGATTTAGTTTACAACAGTATTGCACAGTTTCAGTCAAATTATATTCGATTTGTGTACTGAAGAGTTATGCATAACTTCATTGGTAAAAGTTACCCATCATTTCAGTTTTTGAAGGTTATGCTTCATTCAGTTGTAAAAGTTACGCAGCATTTTAGTAGTAAAAGTTATGCAACATTTCAGAAGGAAAAGTTACGCAATATTTAAATATTAAAAGTTACTCAACATTTCAGTTGTAAAAGTTACTCAGCATTTTAATTGTAAAAGTTACTCAGCATTTTAGTTTTAAAAGTTACTCAGCATTTTAATTGTAAAAGTTACTCAGCATTTTATTTGTAAAAGTTACGCAACATTTCAATGGTAAAAGTTACGCAGAATTTCAGTTGTAAAAGTTACTCAGCATTTCTATAGTAAAGTTTTGCAACATTTCAATGGTGAAAGTTTTGCAGCATTTCAGTTAAAAAAGTTACTCAACATTTCAGTAGTAAAAGTTATGCAACATTGCAACGGCACAAGTTACGCAGCATTTCAGTTGTAAAAGTTATGCAGCATGTCAGTTGTAAAAGTTATGCAGCATGTCAGTTGTAAAAGTTACACAGCATTTAAGTAGTAAAAATTACGCAATATTTAAATGGTAAAGTTACGTAACATTTCAGTTGTAAAAGTTACTCATTGTAAAAGTTACTCAGCATTTTAGTTGTAAAAGTTACACAACATTTCAGTTGTAAAAGTTACTCAGCATTTTATTTGTAAAAGTTACGCAACATTTCAATGGTAAAAGTTACGCAGAATTTCAGTTGTTAAAATTACGCAGCATTTCAATAGTAAAAGTTACACAGCATTTCTATAGTAAAGTTTTGCAACATTTCAATGGTGAAAGTTTTGACGCATTTCAGTTGAAAAAGTCATGCATCATTTCAATGGTAAAAGTTACGCAGCATTTTACTTGTAAAAGTTTTGCAACATTTCAATAGTAAATGTTATGCAACATTGCAACGGTAAAAGCTACGCAGCATTTCAGTTGTAAAAGTTATGCAGCATGTCATTTGTAAAAGTTACACAGCATTTAAGTAGTAAAAGTTACGCAACATCTCATTGTTAAAAGTTACTTAGCATTTCAGTAGTAAAAGTTACGCAACATTTCAATGGTTAAACTTACGGAACATTTCAATGGTAAAAGTTATGCAGCATTTCAATGGTAAAAAAGGTTTTGCAACATTTAAATGGTAAAAGTTACGTAACATTTCAGTTGTAAAAGTTACTCATTGTAAAAGTTACTCAGCATTTTAGTTGTAAAAGTTACACAACATTTCAGTTGTAAAAGTTACTCAGCATTTTATTTGTAAAAGTTACGCAACATTTCAATGGTAAAAGTTACGCAGAATTTCAGTTGTTAAAATTACGCAGCATTTCAATAGTAAAAGTTACACAGCATTTCTATAGTAAAGTTTTGCAACATTTCAATGGTGAAAGTTTTGACGCATTTCAGTTGAAAAAGTCATGCATCATTTCAATGGTAAAAGTTACGCAGCATTTTACTTGTAAAAGTTTTGCAACATTTCAATAGTAAATGTTATGCAACATTGCAACGGTAAAAGCTACGCAGCATTTCAGTTGTAAAAGTTATGCAGCATGTCATTTGTAAAAGTTACACAGCATTTAAGTAGTAAAAGTTACGCAACATTTCATTGTTAAAAGTTACTTAGCATTTCAGTAGTAAAAGTTACGCAACATTTCAATGGTTAAACTTACGGAACATTTCAATGGTAAAAGTTACGCAACATTTCAATGGATAAAGATTGGCCCTGTCTATTAAACGGGAGAGAAAATCAAAATGTGTAAGACCACAGTAGCCGATGAGCAAAAAACTTGACAGTGTTGCTTTAGTTAAATTTTGCTTTGGGAAATTCATTACGGAAATTGTGCAAGATACGAAGACACTTGTTAAGCATAAGACAATATTCTGCAAGCAGGTGTGGGTCGAATCTGGTGTTTCATATCTCCCTCATAGAATACGTACTTATAACGTAATATCAGGTAACTTACCACCAGACGGGATAATGCAGCTGTGGGTAGTGAATAGTTCTGATTGGAGTATATACAAAGTAAAAATGTTAAATAAAAATGACTAAAGATGCACCAATAAATTAGCATAGCGTTACACTTGTATGGTTGAAGTAATTATTTACAATTATGAAAATATTTAAACCAAAAATTTTAACAGTCAGATTTGACTTGGACTCTTGTGGTGTTTAAATGAACACACACAAACTAATGGTACCCAGTTTAATGTACTTTTGAAACTTTTGAAAAGTTTTGTTTATTACATTTTCCGTTTGCTTTGTAACCTAAAATGATTAAGTAAACCAAAACCTTATACTTTGAAAAATACTTTCTTGAATGTCCACACATAATCAAATCAACTGTATCAGTACTAATAAGACTAAAATAAAACAGTCTTGACTTCAGAAAAAGGGTTCAATGAGTTTTGTATTATTTGACTAACTACATGTACAGTGAAAGTTACATCATTAGTTTGCTGTATTGTTCTCAACCTGTGAAGGATCTCTATATTCAAGTAAACAAAACGCAAGTGCGCTACACGGGGTGCCAGACCAGTCTGCACTAAGGGTTGTGCTGCGTTTGGACCATAACAGCTCAAAATCAGTGTCCACATTTTGTGTGATTAAACATATGCATGAACAAACAAACCTGTGAAAGTTTGAGCTCAATTGGTCATCGAGGTCACAAGAAAATAGTGAAAAGAGATCTTATGTGTTTTCTGTTTTTTCAAATTATCGCGCGCGATAATTACTATTGTTTTACTCGTTTCTCAGAAACGATAGCAATTTAGGCAGAAATATTTTAAGAAACCCTCTCTACCATTACTTACTTTAATCATGTAAGTTATGTGTGAATCTGTGAACATTGTGTTTTTCGATCTTACCAATAGTGTACAGGGCCTTTAATGATAACACCTACCGAGGATCTTATACATTTTTTCCCGGAATTGTTAATAGTTTCATTACTGGGCTGTTGACCCTTTTGCCACAACTGTTGTTGTTGTGGTACTCTTATTTCAATGACATTAGTTTGCTTGGGCCCGAAATGTTTCTTGCTCTGTATTGGTTGTCATCATTGCTTCTTCAGGGGGGAGTGGCTTTGCTTTATTAGATGAGCCACCGAAGTGGAAAAGCCTTCATATTGCTTGTAGCTATCAGGAAAATACTGTTTACTGGCGTCGTTGAGCTGACATGTTACATCGATGTCATTGTGATTGAATGACAAACAGCGACTGTGCCTCCAGCAAAGCATCATACATTTGATCCATCATACATGTACTTAGAATTTAACATTCTATAAATAACTTCCACGGTAACCAACAGAAAATCAAAGGAAGTCAATGTCAGAATAGTAATGAGCACCAGTCTTGAATGCCGTATTTTCATTGGTGCAGAACGATCACATGAGCTGGCAACAAATATCCATGTACCATGGCTAAGGATGCGCACAATGCATGACGCACACAGCGCCAGAGGGTAACATGAGTTTTGTTTACCGGTGTACATTACCTTGATCGTACCGTTGGTCAATTTTCAGCGCTTTGTACAGAACAACTGCGGGTTCGAGGGAACAGTGAAGAATTGTTTCTTATTTGAACAACTGTTCATCTGCTTATTAAACTAGTGGTTTATACTCCGTCGTAATAATGTTTGAAGATGACAACAGAACTTCGAGAAGAGGAATAACAGTGTTACCAAGGTATTACAAAACGATTGTTGCACGCTGTGACGGGGGTCCATGGGTTTGTACACCCTCGGGGAAAAATGGCACCCTTGGCTTCACCTCGGGTGCCCTTTCCCCCCCTTAGGGTGTACAAAACACCATGGACCCCGTCACAGCGTGCAACAATTGTATTGTTGTAATGTGCGATTGCACTACGTGATGAGTAAAGCAATAAACCAGTCAGGCGTGACCGGGGCGTGCACCAAGCACCATGCAAGCCCTGGCCACGCCAGTCGTATTCCTGAAACCAACCTGTGTGCTGTGTGCCTTCTTTGAGCTCTTCCAACCCCCAGGCTTCAGCGGTGCGACCCAGCTATCTGGTAAATATTCCCTGAATGTTGCTATAGGATAACCCTATAGCGCCATTCACAACAATGGCGACGAGGATGGGACAAATTGTTGCGTGCAATTATAAAGAAAAGCTTTCCGAAATTTACTAAAATTAATACTCCTTGTCCAAATTTGACGAGGATAAATTCTTGTTTTGCTTTGTGAAGGGCGTGGCATACCACACGGTGAAAATTTCAACATGTGAGCTCCCCGCCTTTTGTAGCAAAATTTTGTATACATTTAATGTTCACTTTCGGCAATTTTCATATCTTAGCAAGTCCGGCATTTGTTGAATTTGCAACTTCATCGATACATTTGTAGCTAGGTCTTTATTATGCTTATTGTTATAGTTGTTTGATATTGTATTAATCTGCTATAAACCCATTTAAGCGTCGTGCGTTTCTAAAATAAAAGAGCTTTGCGTTTTACTAAAAGTGCGTGTCTTTTAACTACCAAAACAATTTACTGCTAGTCAGGTCAAGCTGTCGTACATCACTCCCGACAGTAGCGCTGGCAGTATTCAAGCGAGTGATACGGTGCAAAACCATTTCTCAATTATAGCAGATTTCGACACATTTTGTAAAGTAATATTATTTGTTATAAATTACCCCCACCATGGCCACGAACATAAACAAAGCATCTGTTAAACAATTAACTACCTTACCGGGTATTGGGGCAAAGTTTGCCGAGATTATTGTTTCGATAAGATCTAAGAAGGGGGCTGTGATAATTGACGACTTTCATGAATTTCCTGCACTCCAAACCAAACTGAATGAGCTAAATGAAAAGGGTTCGATTTTAATCGAATACACCGCAAATCTCCCATCGGATTTCCCAAGTAACGGTTCTGTTAATACTGACCCACCAAAAAAAAAACAAGCGGAAACTGTGGACCCTATGTATCTTCTGATTAAACAAATGGGTGAATGGGGAAGATCATGCAAAGAAAACACTCTAGCAATAACGGGAGCCATTAATGACCTTAAAATTCAGTCCCAGCAGTCCATGTCATAAAAACAGAAACAGTATTTTAAGTCTTACCAAATCTCTTTAGCTCACAACGGCATAGTGCGCCTCCTATATAAGAGGTAACTATAAATGAATAAATAATAAATTTGTACCATGTACTAGAACTCTTTTGTTGGAGTGTTGGCCCTGAAAAGAGCCTGTTTGGTCTCGACGTTTCGAGCAGTATACTCTGCTGAATCTCCACACCATGCAATGCTTCAAACACCACTTAGGGCTCCTCCTGTTGTGTACACGTTTTGGTATTGACTAATATTAAATTGCAGTTAAGCAAAGCCGATTGAAAGGAGTCTGCATATATCCACTGAAATTTAAACAAAAAATACACGTGATTTTGCTGAAAACTGCTTGAGAATGTGTCAAAACTTTGCAAACGTAATCATTATTTAGTTTTGATGGCTTGTTTTGTTTTGTTTCCCCGTTTTTCACTTCTTGACGGTGATTTAGAAAATTCTGCATTCGTATGGGTTTATATTACATCTTTTTATAAGAATATATTTTGTCAAATCAAATATTTCAGTATACCTGTACGTGATTGCGTGAATTTGTGTGTTCATAAAACTTAATAAAACATACAATCATTGAAACAGTGTTGTTTAAATGGCTAATTGCTGAAAATTTCATGCAAAGAGGAGCTTTTTTTTTATTTTGTTACTGGGATGTCAATTTGTGTCGTTCAGCTTTTTACTCTCAAGGCTGCGTTTACCAATAAACAGTTTATAGAAAAAATCAGCTGAATAAACATAATTTAACTTTTGACTTAACGTTTATCAAGTAAATTCATAATACCAGATCTTTTGTGTGTCATGATTGCTTTGCTGTGACTAACTTCTTTATAAAGTAGATGAATTTGGAAACCTGTCAAGTCCTTATTTAGGTATGAAAATCATATTATTACTAATGAAGGAGCTTGTAGATTTGTACAACAATTATATCCAACCCATTGCAAGCTTAGAAGATCAAGTTATTCATTCTTACTTCAATGAATTTTGTCCTCCTGCCTAGTACTAATGCCTACCAAGTGGCCTTGTACAGTGTAGTGGAATCAGTGTTGTATGACTCGAGTCCAGGACTCGGACTCGAGTCCGTCTCGAGTCACAATTTTCGGTGTCTCGGACTTGACTCGAGTCACGTGACTCGGACTCGACTATCATGACTCGGACTTGTCCCCGAGGACTCGTGACTTGCGAGTCACGTATTTTCACAAACAATACCTTTTGTAAATATTAAAAAACATTCCGATGATCCGAGTGCACATGGAGGAATTTTAACGTCTAGCACAATAAATACACTGTTGTATGGTGTTGCAAGTATGTAATAGTGTTCGTGATTATTGTGCAGTAAAGGGTCATGTACGTACAGCGCGTGTATGTTCTATTCGTATGTTCAATACGCATAATAACACTGAGATGCACGACACCAATATCAATGCTGGTATTCTGTCAACGTTGTTTTTTCTCTCAATATGGTGGATTAAAATAAAAACACTTATCGCGGCTTTACTATCACTGTACTTACTCCAAAGCTTCATGACATTTATATCTCCAGGGTTACCAGATGTTGAAAATGTCATCATTTAAACGTACCTTCTAAACTTCAGATCCTACTTTTTGTTCTTTATGTTTACCCTTCAGCCCATTAGGCTAAAGGGTAATTGTCATTGCCAACGTCCCGACGACCAGCTTTCGTTTCCGGACCGTATATTGAGTTTGAAATGAAATTTGGCTTTGTGACTGGGGGTGCATTGAGGAAGGAAAAAGGCTGAATTTTGGGGGTGAAAAGGTCAATGGTCAATGTCACAGTTGAGAGTTTAGGTAGCTGGTTTCGGAAACTGAACTCCAGTGAGAAGTGACGCTTGGATTTATAACTTTGGCGGGGGTTGCCGTTTGGGAAAGGAGAGTTGGGATCAGGCCCGTAACCAGGATTTTTTATTATTTATTATTTTTTTTTGGGGGGGGGGGGGCGAATGTGAAAAGAAAAAAAAAAAATTGGGGGGGGCGGATTTATTTATTTATTTATTTATTTATTTATTTATTTATTTATTTATTTTTATTATTTTTTTTGGGGGGCGGACTTTTTAATATTTTTTATATTATTATTATTATTATTATTATTATTATTATTTTTTTGGGGGGGGGGGGGCGTCTGCCCCGCACCCCTGGTTACGGGCATTGTTTTGGGGTGAAAAGGTCTAAGTTTAAGGTCATGGTATTTAGTTAAAGTCAACATATACTATTGTCAAGGTTAGAGTGCTTAGGTGTAAGAGCATGGATGGTGATATATTTGGTTAGCTAGATATAATTAAGGGCACGGATGGTGATATATTGTGGTTAATTAAGGCAGGATGGTGATATCTTTGGCTAGCTAATATAATTAAGGGCACGGATGGTGATATCTTTGGTTAGCTAGATATAATTAAGAGCACGGATGGTGATATCTTTGGTGAGCTAGAATATTAAGAGCACGGATGGTGATATCTTTGGTTAGTAGATATAATAAGAGCACGGATGGTGATATCTTTGGTTAGCTAGATATAATTAAGAGCACGGATGGTGATATCTTTGGTTAGCTAGATATAATTAAGAGCACGGATGTGATATCTTTGGTTAGCTAGATTAATTAAGACACAGATGGTGATATCTTGGTTAGCTAGATTAATTAAGAACACGATGGTGATATCTTTGGTTAGCTAGATATAATTAGGGCACGGATGGTGATATCTTTGTGAGCTAGATATAATTAAGGCACGGATGGTGATATCTTTGGTTAGTAGATATAATTAAGGGCACGGATGTGATATCTTTGTAGTAGATATAATTAAGAGCACGGATGGTGATATTTTGAGCTAGATATAATTAAGAGCACGGATGGTGATATCTTTGGTTAGCTAGATATAATTAAGGGCACGGATGGTGATATCTTTGGTGAGCTATTTATAATTAAGAACACAGATGGTGATTTCTTGGTTAGCTAGATATAATTAAGAGCACGGATGGTGATATCTTTGGTTAGCTAGATATATAATTAAGAGCACGGATGGTGATATCTTTGGTGAGTTAGATATAATTAAGGGCACGGATGGTGATATCTTTGGTTAGCTAGATATATTTAAGAGCACGGATTGTGATATCTTTGGTTAGTTAGATATACTTAAGAGCACGGATGGTGATATCTTTGGTTAGCTAGATATAATTAAGGGCACGGATGGTGATATCTTTGGTGAGCTAGATATAATTAAGGGCGGAGAGTTTTCAACAGCATCGCTGTAATTGGTTATCATAATTATTTCAACTTTACAAGCCGAGAAGAACTACTGAATGGGCCTTAATGTTGGTGTTTTGTTTTTTGGTAAAAACTATTGATTAACTATTTAAAAAGTAATAATAAAAAACAACCACACATTTTCCCCAAACATGATAGCGCCCTTACAGTGAGCCCATTCAATAAAAGACACTGTCATGTTAAGAGTAATTTGGCCCTCAAATATACAAGTTTGACAACTTTTCATTTTAGCATTTCGAGAAAAACACACAGACATTAAGGGATCAAACTATTGTGACACTGAGTATTGTGACATGACAAGGATGGTGTACATTACTGTGTCTTGTTCATTTAATGGTGAGCTACATCTTTTAATTTAAGCAAAACCAAAAACCCTGAAAAGATACAAAATAGAATTTCCATATAAATACAATGCTTTAGGAAATACCAATCCAGCAAAGTAATTTATACAAAGAACAATGATAATCCTCAGAAAATCCAATGCAATCAAAAGAGATAAATCGAACTCGATAACACAATTTGCCTCTAACTGTAAAGTCAAGTTAAATTCCAAAATGAATTAATACAAGGCATGTAAATGCTTTAACTTGCAAAGACAATATAGGAAATAACTAAAGCAAATGTGCAATGACCTCTAATATATGACTGTGGACTAAACAAACCATAGACTTAAATCAGTCCGCTCATCATTATAACCTAAGGATCCATAAAGAAACTAACTTTAGGAAAATGAATTAATATCATAAGAACAGGATTAGAAAAGAAATAACATAACTAAATAAATGATAAACAAGTATGCAGATGGCATGTTTAATTAAGTATAATAAATGAGTAATATATGCTGCATCACATAAACTTAAGGACTAGTGTGCCAGTCTAACAAGACACTACTGGTATCTTAGGTCGCACGCTCCAATAAACTCCCTGTACTATAAGGTATGGTGCCTTCCAAGAAACTGTGTGCACCTCATTATATATAGTAAAATAAGGAAATCTATTCTTGAACATGGAAATAGATTACATCTCTAAACACAAAAAGTCATCAAAAGGATGATCTTTCCTAAATATGCAATAATAGATACAACAACACAGTGATTCCGGGCTTCCTAAAGACCATCAATGAATGAATCCATTATAAATTCAGTAATCAGAGTAAAGTTCAAGAATACTCAAGCTAACTTCGAAATTAATCAAAAAGTGTCCACAAAGTCTCAATAAAAAGAAACTTAAGAACTTTAACAATAAGATCAATTATTAAAACAATATAAATGAATTCTTACCCCAGTCGAGTCATCCACAAAATCTTGAGGCATAAACTAAGCACATGTATAGAAGGAAGCAGGACACTGTGTGTGGTGTGAACAGTACCAGTGATGTATAGAAGGAAGCAGGACACTGTGTGTGGTGTGAACAGTACCAGTGATGTATAGAAGGAAGCAGGACACTGTGTGTGGTGTGAACAGTCAGTGATTATAGAGAAGCGACAGTGTGGTGTGAACATACAGTGATGTATAGAAGGAAGCAGGACACTGTGTGTGGTGTGAACAGTACCAGTGATGTATAGAAGGAAGCAGGACACTGTGTGTGGTGTGAACAGTACCAGTGATGTATAGAAGGAAGCAGGACACTGTGTGTGGTGTGAACAGTACCAGTGATGTATAGAAGGAAGCAGGACACGTGTGTGGTGTGACAGTACCATGATGTTAGAAGAAGCAGACACTGGTGTGGTGAACAGTACCAGTGCTAGTGGTGGAATGAGTCACTCAAGACAAAGGATAAGTGTGAGCTTTACCTTAAGGGTCAAGCGAGGGCGCTGTGCAGGAGAAATATGTAAATGAGCTGTCACACTATGACATTTAACAAAAAGTTTGAAGAGCAAGCACTTTGCATTCTCACAATTTAAAGCTATTCGGTAAAACCTCATCAAGATGTGCGGTACCAACACAAATACAAATACATTTAGTTTTGATTCTCTGAATTGTTCATCTTCATGTACAAAACCCTCACGTGAAGTTACATTAGCATACACAAGTAACTCTTATCAATAGCAGACAAGGCATGTCAATTATCTATACTCATCTAAATACAATTACATAAAACATTAGACTAGTATTATTATCACCTTTTTAAGGCACTGGACACTATTGATAATTACTCAAAATAATTGCTAGCATAAAAACTTACTTGGTAACGAGCAATGGAGAGCTGTTGATAGTATAAAACATTGTGAGAAACGGCTCCCTCTGAAGTAACGTAATTTTTGAGAAAGAAGTAATTTCTCAGTAAAATATTTGAATTGATTTTGAGACCTCACGCGTTTCATTTAGTTAAATCAAATTTGTATGACTAAATGGCAATTACTTTTAATGTCTGCATAAGATTGACCCGCATTGAACCTTGTATTAATAGTTAGGGGTTGGTGCGGGTTGTCATGTTATTTGTCTTTCTGGAAAGTGTATATACTCTTTCTCAGTTGGAAGTGGACTTTAATTGATCATTATTCATCTGCTTCAGAGGCAATGCTACCAGTCATTAACCTTTATCAGCAAAACACATTCTAGTGGGATTGAATTTGAGTGAGACCCGCATGCAAAAACACACAATGCCTTCGAACACATATCGGTGTTCCCTCATGATATCTTAATTTTAGCCGACTACTTTTTTCGCCAGTAAACATTTGGACAAATGTATCTTATACAACTGATGCATTCGTTATTCAAAGTTTCACAGTGACCTTAGAAAAAATGTGACGTGATTTGTCGAAATGAGGAATGTGTCAGACAGGACGTATTGCGTGTAATTTGCCATTCCAAAGTTGGTCACATTCGAAAATCATGAAAAACACTACAAAAAACGATTCCGCGATTTTGGTGGTATTAGGTTAAATAAAACTTGATCTTTCTTGTCGTGGTCTTACCTTTAGTTGAAAAGATGAATAAATCCACAAAAAGTACGTTTTCTTGAGCATGTTTGTACACAATTAATAATTAAGAAAGCCAGTGAGTTACTTGTTAACACGGTATGCACAACTCAATTTCATTAAGGGGTCGATATATTCCTCATTTCGACAGATCGGGTCACAAATGTGCATTTTACTTAAAACATTGTAAATTTCACTACCAACAAAAACGACTCAACTTGCACTTAGTGTAGTGGCGTTCTTTGTGATTTTAACTACAAAGGTATTGATACAGATATACTTCTGTCTGGTTTTACCTAATTGTTGATATTGTAATGACTGGTACAACATGTCATGTTATTTGTCTGTTGAAAGTTTGGACTGCTGTGTAAACTTTTTATTGCTTGTTATTACTCTTCTTTCAGCTCTAAGCATTTAATCAGGTTGCCAAATAATGAGGACCTGATGTTCGTGCTCCCCCTCTCCGGCTGCCCCCTTATTTGAATTATGTGCTTTTAAGATTAAACGGTCCCAAAGTGAAATTTTACACTTTGTTAGCTTTAACGTGATAATTTCATTGTTATTAAAACTTGTTTCCATTCACATGCTGACAATGTTTGTGTTTTTACATTCACGTCAGATTAAAAGAAGATACTGAAATAGAGAAACAAGAGCATTGAAAGGGGCTTTTAAAAGAAAAATGCAAACGAAGAGCCCCTAGAAAAACATTATGCACCACTTGTCCTCCTATACATTTACTCTCATTTCGGCGCAGCATTTAATACAAACCTTTCCCTTATTTACTAGAAGTTAAATTGTGATGACGTTGCGTATACTTCATTGCGTATATTTCGTTACGATTATTTCATTGAGATAGTTGCGAAAACATGCGATTGGAAATCCATTTTCGGTACAAAAAAAAGCATGTGTGCACATAGGGTGCAAGACTAGACTGCGAACTTCGTTGTGCTGCATTTGGACCGAGTAACCACGTGACCAAAAATAACTGGTCCCTCCATGTCGCACCTCTGTTAATACACATTGTGTCGGGATCGCCTGGGTAGTGACGATATGACAGCTCATTTAAAAACAATTGGTTGTATTACTCTTTAGAACCTACATTAAGATTTGTCAAAAAAATGTTGTTCTTCCAAAATGTCCCATAAAACACATGTTTTTTTTAATAATGCATCTTTTTATGATCAATATTTAAAGGAACATTACAGAATTGGTAAGAAAAAAACTTGTAAAATATACTTTTTGATCACAGCAAGGTCTGATGATGATGATAGTAGAAAACATTCCTTGAAATATTTCTGTCTGAAATGCCATATTTGATGAGAAATGAATAACCAATGTTCCGATTGGAGTTTAGCGCTCAGTGAGCGTATTATTCTTTTGTTGAATCTATACGATTTCATGAAAATGTGTAATCGGTTTTTCACTATTTACTCGTGACCCAGTTGGCCGATCGATCTCAAACTTCTACAGGTTTGTCAGTTTATGTATATGGTGGATTACATAAAGTGCTTACACTGCCAGCAACCGTTTTGTTCACAAAAAAACAATTCTGCAATGTTCCTTTAATTAAAGGTATTATTATAGGTATGGTAGTCTTGCCGTCTTTGTCTCTAGTTGCAGCTGATCAGTTCAAAGCGCAGGCATTGATTATTTATAACGATCCCGGGACTTATGCGGATGAATCTTGATCTGATCGTTTTTTGTAGTTGTGTCTGGACAGAAACCAACACATCCTGACCAGCATATATCCGTTGACACCGATAGAGCTGGATAAGCATTAATGGGGAGAAAAACAATTGCTGTGTTATAAAAAATTCACAACGTAATTGAATCACCGTTTTGCATACATGTTCATACAATTTTCACAGTTGTTTCATTTGTTCTATTTTTCAGCATGGTTGAAAGTGAAAAATGTGCGATTCTCAATTGTTGTAACTACTAACATTCATTATTTGTAGCACAGGGCGCACGACTACAATGCTAGCAGTAAAGGCATAACAACTTATTCTCACCATTTTGCTGATTCGACGCATCCATTGGAAGGTTGTTTTATTCTTGTTTCAGAAACTCAACACATACAAACTCAATTTAAATATTTTAGTTGAGTAAAGAGTATGACTATATAAACTCGTGAATCAATAACGTAATTGCTTGGCCGGAAAGCAGGGGGAGGGTTGTCACAGGAAGTGACATCTGGGGTCGAGCAACATGCCATGTACTGAGATATGCCCTTTTCTTACCTCACATTGGATACTCCTCTCAGTCCTCTGCTGACCAGCCTCTACATGTTTTTTATTACTACTCTCAGTGGTGGAAATTGTGGGTTAATGTTGTTTTGGATGTCGCGGAATGCACTTTTTGCTGGACAAGCAACAGCTAAGTAGGAGTATGATAAGGTCTCCCGTTTGTCGAAATTTTTGGATTGCCGCGGGCCTCAACATTACCAATGTATGAACATAACATTCCACCTCGAACTAGAGAAGCGTTTCTTCACTATAAGTAAAATACACACAATCCACCAACACATAATTACCTTTAATGACCCGTCTGCGTCCCTCATCACGGTCCATCTGTATCCATCATTGCTATACTTCAGATAAATACCCAACAAGCGGTCGACTGATTCGTAACGGTCCTGGATGATCAGGCCGTAGATATCCACAGTGTGGCCCAAATCCACCTGAATCCATGTTGAAATACGTCCCTGATACTTTCCACACCAGGAAACCTGTTAGAACCGACCAGTTTTGTTAATTTTCCAGGTGTTAAAGTCATCCATTTTAAACTTTGGTGACTTCAAATCACCAACTATTCTAAACAAGCAGAAGCACAATCACAAAAGACCACAACAATAATCCTGGGCACTTACAAGATCATTTACCGAATCATTATAATAAATGTACCTGATAACTAGGAATGAAACATAGGAAACGACATCATTTCGTTTTGAGCATGATGTTTGACTGTTGTTTGCCTTTACCCAAAACAGAATGAAAGTTTTATCGGTTATAAGTTTCCAATCCTATGTGATAAAATGCCTTTGTGGTTGATAAACACTGTACTGCCCTCATGTTTGTGCGATTAATAGGACGACACGCAAGATGCACTTTATCTCATTAAACAAATTATTGTATAGTTTATAAAAGTTTGAATAAGATCTTGCGGAGTGTTATCACTCGCGTTAACATAAAAACAATTGATCAAAGGTTTATCACAGATTATTCGTGAATTGGAATACACTTACTAAAGCTGTTTAACCTAGCTAGTGCTGGTCCGTAGTTTGCGCGGTCGTCGTTCAAGACTGTCTCTGCAGTGATCTGATGGTCGGCAATGGCGCCGCTTTCCATACCGAGGCGACTGATGTTGCAAACTTGTTCAAAAATAGTAAAATGACAAAAAGAAACCAATAACAGCTATGAAACAAAATTTGCAATAAGAAATATGGTTTGAGTCACTTACTCTGTTATAAATGCTATATGAGAAGCAACCCGCTATAGACGCACATTCTAAGCGTTTCGTCCAAACCATCATGTATAAAGAACATGTTGGATTTTCCAACCTTGAATAAGTTTGTATTGGTGAACACATTGATTTTCGTACTAACCTGCGATTGTGACTAGGAATGTACATTGTACTGCAGCATCCCGATGCGCCATACACGTGACTGTGGTGTTACCCGCTTTGAAGAAGTCACCTGATACGACAGTCCTCTCTTCGTCGTCGTCAGTGCATGTGGGTTTGTGCAAGGATCCATATTGTTCAGACGGATGTACCTCCCACCACTGAACAGAAGTACGAGCATAGCTGTCGTCGGTTAAGCCGAACACACCTTGAGGGCATATCACTGTAGGACCTTCAGTATTGACTGGTGTATAAAGAAGATTTTTAAAAATTTGGATCTTGTCAATATTCGCTATAATTCCAGTCATCACCGATACAGATTGCTATAGAAGTAGTTTTCTTTATTAAAGGTTTACTGGTCCGACGTGATTTAGGTACCTGCTTCCAAAACGAACATGTGGATACAACTGTATCTGCCATTTTGTTTTGTTTAATTCTTGTTCGTCATAAAGGAACATTACAGAATTAGTTTTTGCTAACAAAACATTTGCTGGCAGTGTAGGCACTTTATGTAATCCACCATATACATAAACTGACAAACCTGTAGACGTTTGAGATCGATCGGCCATCTGGGTCACGAGAAAATAGTGAAAAACTGATTACACATTTGCATGAAATCATATAGATTCAACAAATGAATAAAACACTCACTGAGCGCTAAACTCCAATCGCAAAATTAGTTTATTCATTTCTCATCAAATATGGCATTTCAGACAGAAATATTTCAAGGGATGTTTCTACTATCATCATCATTAGACCGTGTAAGTTTTATGTAATCTGTGATAAAAAATATATTTTACAAGTTTTTTTCTTACCAATTCTGTAAGTTCCATTTACATAAAAGAACGTCAAACACGAGCAAGTTGCTTTATCGCATCGGTTAAACAAGTTATTGCTATAGTGTCGGTGGTAAATAGTTTGAAACTCCATAAACTTGGGATTTACATACACGATATAACAATAATTAAAATACAAGTTTATCACAGATTATTCCTCGAATGTGATAACTTGTACTAAAAGTCTGTTTAACCTAGCTATCTAAAGGTCCGTTGAGTTTTGCGCGTTCGTCGTTCAAAATGTTCTCTGCATGATCTGACATCGAATGTTTTTTTCAATGGGACCTTTGCTACCGTAACGAATGAGTATACTTTTCAACGTAACAGTAACTATATGAACATAATTTAATACACCAATGAATGCAGCTATGTTCCATAAAACTTAAATTATGCAAGCAGCAACATAATGCAAAGATCACTTACTCTTTAAAAATGCTATATTCAATAAACGCATAAGACGTTACATATCTAACGCATTTCCTCAAATCACAATCATGTATAAAGAACATATTTCGAACCTGATATAGTTTGGTAGTTTGTTGTAAACATTGTTTTCAGTAGCTATGCGTTGTGACAGGAATGTACACGTAAACTGAGGACAAGTTCCCGATAGGTCTCAACACGTGACAAGTGGTTGATTAGTTTGGAGAAAGTACCTGGACGACTGTCGACTTTGGTAACATCAAGTACGTGTGTGAATCCGTGAAGTCAACGATGTAACTCACCACAACTGAACGAGTGGAGTCCATAGCTGTCTTGGTTACGCCGAAAAAACCTTGTGGGCATACAAACTGTAAGACCTGTCATATATGGTGTATAAAGTCTTTACAAGGTGCTTTAACTAACCTATACTCAGTTATCACCGATACGCCAGCTATCGAAGATTCTTTATTAACGTGTTTCGGACAAACACATAATTAAGGACCTGTTTCTTAACAAACAGTGATAAATCGTGATGCCACGTTTGAATTTTTCTTAAGGACATACGGAATTGAGTGGTGATGTTGAACAAAACAATTGCTGGCAGTGCTAATGGCACTTTTATGTAAATCACCATATTTACAAACTCACCTGAGTTTACTGACATCGGGATCGGGTACAGAAAATAGTAAAAACTGATTATCGTCTATGCTGAAATGAAGGTATAGATTCAAACAGTGAGACTAAGACGTCAACTGCAAAGAAGATGTGAAAACTCCGTCGGAATATGAGTTTACTTCAGTTCTGCGTCAGTTTGGCTTTCAGACAGATAATATTTCAGTGGTAAGTGAGAGCTACTCAGCACATCATTACGACCGCGTAAGTGTGTATGTCGAATTGTGTGAATGTGCTCTGCAAGTGTTTTTGCTGCCAATTCTGTAGATGTTGCGTGTAACTGAACAACGCTCACGCGTTCAACAGAGGTCATACTATGTGCGCGCAAAGACGATACACATGTCAGCGACGTTTCTCCTACATAGCTTCATATGGCGCCTAGTGTCGTGGTGAATTACGTGTTGTAAAGCTCCAGAAGACAACATTTGGCGATCACTACTTCCGAATCAATTACTTAAAAGATACATATGATATACACATGTTATGTGGTGGGTAAAGGAGTTAACGCTCGTATAACAAATGCTGCAGTTGAATTTATGACCAGCCATAATACATAACTGTCAAACCTTGAGTTGTAGCACGGATGACCGTCATTTCATCAAATCATTATTTCTCTAAACGCTGTCTGCTAAACTATCGATGAAATTATTTAATTTCAATTTGCTACACAATATGGCATTTTCGTCAAAATATTGGAAGTATACATATATTAACGTAACTTATATTAAACTGTGATAATTATACAATCACAATCTGCAACGTGCTTACGTGTCCGATGCGTATCACAGCGATATCCCACATTAGTTAGCTTATGCATGAGTCGCAAGGCAGTGCGTATTGCCATACGAGTCACGTTCGAGCACTTTTTGAAAAAAATCTGCACGCTTGAGATTCAAGTGCATAACCGTACACAAGACCATTTATCGTTTCAAAATGTGCCGAATTGCCGCCGCAGTTTCAACCAGCGACCATTATCTCCATCATTTGCATTTTCTGTGCAATGATTACTATTTAATTTCCACTTGATTTAGAAACTGAATACGTTATTATACGGTAGCTGTTTGTTTTTTAAAAATCATTCAGTAGTTGTCAGAATGTTCGAACACGCAAATGAGTGTAAGCATAGTAAACAATGGAAGAAACGATACCATAGGTCAAAGCTACGGTTATTCATAGGTAGAAATAACTTTATGGGTATCATCTATGACAATCATACCTGAGAACGATATGTCAACATAATATACTTTTCACGTACGTGTGTGAATTCTATGTTGTCATGTTCCCTTTTTCCTACAATCCTTTGGGGACCAAGTTTGACAAAACAAACAGTTTTTGCATGACTCTAAAACATCCCTCGCAATACTAGGAGTATCGCTCACATCATACTATTTCACAACTTGATGACATGATTTTGAGTCGTGCGAAATAGACAAACAAAAAACTTGTTAGTCGACGTTGTGGGCAGGTATTCGCAAGATCTGGTGCACCATACGTGTTTCGGACATACAATAACTTGACTGAACGGTTAAACTACTAGCTTAATCCAGTAAATGCTGTTAATGGCACGTTCCAACCACTGAGTCTTCTGTACATGGACCAGCGACGGCTACTAGAAATGAAGACTTTTCGATGTTGATGAGTGCAGGTAACAACGATCAACGTAGTGTGCAGGTGTGGTTGATTGATGTTGTACATGGCTCTCTGATGATGCAGCTATTCTTTACAGTCTGATCCTGATTTGACAATAGACATCGCATGGGATACTGTAAAAAATGTGAGGTCTTCCACAACACATGGTCGACCGTCAACAGAATGACGCAGATCAAATCCTGGAAGTATAGCGCAGATCGGATGGTCTTGGCGTGAACTTTATCCACGATAAGAGCTGGTTCGAAGGCCAGTGATCGTGACATTAAGTTCGAAGAGAATATATACTATATTGCTTTACAAAAAGAAAGATTTTGACTTGTCACTATGTGGAATCTGTTTTTGTGCTGTTTTTATTTGGCTACTCGTATCCGTCCGAAGGCAAGATCAGACGTGCTGCATAAACGCTGCATTATCTTGAACGTTTCCAACGCGTGTAGCTGTACATTTCATAAAGGATAGCCTATTGGACTAACAATATATTGGAAATATCATTTATTTCTATCTGCATTTTCTGACAAACTGTCGATGGAAATTTTGTGTAAAAAGTCTGATCGCATACAGTTAATCCAGGGGACATTTATGCCAAAGTAGAAGAAAAGTTCAAAGAAACAATTTTTAGAATGTTATTAATGTGTAGTGTCTCCGACAGCTGTTTGTTGACGCCTGCATGGTGAGTATAGGTGTATAACTTCCGACATAGTACGGGCTTCCGTTCTGTGTTCAACCAGTGTAGGTTCACTTTCTTCGCAAATGCGCGTGAAAGACAACGACCCTTTGGTCATGGCGTAGTCATCATTATAATAGCTTCATATGCCGAATGTGGATCTTTCTGTCTTCAACTTACGCGCACATGACATCTGTTAAAAATTGTTGATCAATGCATTCCATGGTCACGAGAAAATATGTACAAAGAAACTCGATTACACTTTAGCAAATCAAATCAAAATGTTTCAACAAATTGATCATCAACCTGAATCTGTATTTTGTGTAAACTCCATCGAACGAATTAATGTAATCATTCTCATCAATGCTTGTTGTAATATGTCAACAGAGAACTACTTTAAGGTGTTTTCTTATACAATCATCATCATTAACCTGATGTAATATTTTTCTATTTAAATCTGATGTATAAAAAATTATAGTTTGTCCATTTTTTTTTTTTTACCAAATTGTCAACCTTTAATTTTACCCAAAAAAATCCTGTACTAATAATCGCATTTTCGACATTATTTATACGCAGCTGGCTGAATTGGTGCTGGTCAAGGGGAAATATACAAACAAAACTTCCCTGATAGGACGTTCACATTTGAGCTAAATGTTCTTGCACAGTTTGGTTCACCATCACTTCACTGAACGTAATGTTTAAGAAGATCTTTGGTCCTACGAAGTTTTGTCAAACATCTCTGCTTGTAACTCTGGAAATTTTTGGCGTTTGAGGGATTCACGTTTTGTTTGAGAAAAGCGATTGCCCAGAAAATTGCACACTGATCGAACTGTCCCTTTTGTCGGAACGATGGAACATATGTGCTGGTGTGGTGGTTTCAATGGAATGATGATATTCTCAGTGCATGCACGTACACCCCACTGAATTATAAAATTCATGTATTTGCGTTTTTTCCACACCGAAATGAAATGATATGAATCCATCAAATCCCTGTAATAATAAGAAGGAGGTCAACATAAGCAAAGGCGAATCTTTTAACAATATTTTTACGAAAGGTATATAACTAATTGAAAATACTACCCCCATTCAGATAAAAAGTGGAAAGTTACTTTAAAACTCGAATACATGTTGTTATTAGTTTTGGGTTACTTGTTATCGTTGGGCAAGATGGTTTATATTCAGCTTGGCAGAAGGTTTCCCCATCAAACTGAGGTTGAAACACTGTTGCCTTGGCGAAAAATGTCTAGACCCAATGACAAATCGATGGATAGTGTTCCAGTCATTGTAGAAGAAAGGATGCGGCAAAATTTCTGTGATGGGTACTATTAATCCAAATTAGTAGACAGGAACATATGTTTAGAATGCTCAAATTAGCCTGTCACACCCTTTTTTTGCAATATCATTATTAATTACTTCCCTAATGTTTTTTCTTTTTGTTTCCCTTTTCTAAACATTTCCTGTCGCAAAAAGCCCGTAAGATTTGTAAACGAGTTTTTTTTTTACTGTCTAGTTCATACTTAAAAAGCTTAATATCAATGACTCGGATCTATTATTGTACTAAAAAGCTTAGCCCATACAGTTGGTGGTAAAGTAATTAGCTTAGCATCAATGATTAAAATGGCTAAGTAAAGATATGACAGAATATTTATTAAGGCAACCTTCAGACCACCATATCTCAACAAAGATGTCTTCAGATGACCAAACTTGATTCATGCTTTACTGGTTTCTGTAAATGTGTTTGTTGGCCTCAAACATTTTATGACGTAATCGTGACATCATTTTATAACGCGTTTTGTATAATATGTCAACGAGACACTTGACTCTAAGGTGTAAATATGTTGATGGTTTAAAAAAAAAACAGTTTCTCAAACCCTGCGATGCTTATTTCCTGTTAGATTTGACATGGACTCCCTAGGGTGGACACCAGCGTGCAGTCTGGTTGGAAACGTGTAAACCTCGATTTCATTCTTTTATTCAAAGCCGAAAACCTTTCCCGACATTGTAAAGATATTGTAGCATAATATGCAATGATTCTGCTTTTCTATAATTACCTCCCTTTTCACATAGCCAATTTGTTGTTTTCTAAACTGTTTTTACTAGTTATTTGTGTCCTGCTCCCTAATGTATAAGCTGCAATTATCCGTGATGCAGCTTGCCCTTTAAGCCTGTCCTTTCATGCTTCCCGCATTACCCAGAATGCAGTTACCACCTTTATGATCCAGTAATCCACCCTTTCACTGATCAACCTTTTGCTTACTACTTTTCTCTGATTTTTTAAAATTTGTATTAATAACTTTCATTGACTACAATTTTCCCGCCTTTTCTGGATACCTTCCAATAATTATTTGCTCCTCTTTTTGCTGTAGATGGATATGTTTTCGTTTTAAATGTGCTTGTTTATGCCTCCGACGAAGGTTCGGGTTGGATCGAAAGCTAATACCATTTATCCCCATATAGTTTTATATATACATGTAAATGTGTACACATATAAATAAAAAAAGAATCAAATATTGTTTGGGGTAATTAGTTTTCTAAAACAACTAAATTTAAGTTTTCTATATTACATAAGTCATCGTGAAAAAGGGCGTTTTCACCGTAGTTTAATTCAGGCTATTAGTCTTACAAAGATCGATGTATTTCAACTAAAATGTATAATTATAGGTAAAATTGGGTACCGTTGAAATATCGTGATCCCATCCTAGACTTGGTTAAGGCACGTTGTGTCGTTAAGAGAATCACATTAGATGTTATGCACATACTGCAGACACCGTTTTGACATTGGACTTAACCGAGTCTAGTAATTTACCATCGTACGGTTTGTACGTTAGACAAGTTGTACACTTTACTCAATTGAACGCGCCGAGGTTTGCGCTGAATGTACGGTACATGTGCCTGTCAATACACGGTGCGAGGTATAGATTTCGTAACCAGATACACTGAGCGGTGTTACATGACGATTGTTTTAGACTAATACATTTTAATCGATTTAAGCCCCTATTGTGATTTTCTATGATTGTTTTGTTTCTTGAAAACTAGAGGGTTTTAATAGTGGCACATTTCAAAAAAATAATGTTTTGATGATCGATTCATCCTGTAGGTATGTATACAATTAATTTAATTTCATGTTCTTTTTAAATTAGTTTAACGAAACATAACTTGTTACTCTAATCAGTAGTTCTGTTGGACTCTGACCATACAGCAAGGACGGAAATCTGACGTTAAGAAATTGTAAATATTTTGTTAAACTCAGTTTTCTGTTCATTTTAATGAGGGTTTTATATACCTTTTGCAAGACAGTCAAGTTCTGGCGACTGTTTGTGTCTCCTTTGTTTCACAATATGATACGTCGCACCGTAGTATATTATAGTAAACTCTGATCTAAATGGCCCTTCATTTTAACTAAGATCATTCAACTCTGCACATTATGCACAATTAGGTTGATTGATAAGTTAAAGGATATTTTTACTTAAACCAATTTTTAGGGGGGGGGTAGAGGGCTGGTTGGGTTGCATTAGGTTACCACATAAAGTTTAGAAAGGTAGCTAAACACACGTTGGTAAATTTTGTGTTATTTAAGAGTAGTAATATTAATGAGCCATCTTTTGAATTCAATATTGATTCTTTGGTCCTTGAAGCAACTGCCAGTCCGCAATAGGTAGAGAGCAATCAGACATTAATAACTAGTGGCGATGTGTCAGTTAGAATCACCCATGCAGTCTCACAGAAATATACAACGTTTCCAAGTGTTAATTAAAAATCATATTGATACAAAATTAGAAATAAAAACATTGAGGCGAGAAGTGTGTGCATCAAAGTGAAAACCACGTCTAGAATGTATACAGTGTGCCTTGCAGAGTGATACTGATCTACAGATAGTGTTCGATGTATATGAAACAATATATGAAGCAATTAGATGAACCAATAGCTGTGTATTGAGAAAGTTGCGTCATGGAGAGACCAGCTTGCTTTGGTCACGTGGTTGCTGGACGCCATTTTTGCTCCAGATGCAGCACAACCCAAAGTGCAGTCTAGTCTGGCATCCTCTATGCGCACTTGCATTTTAATGGCAGGTAGTCGCAACTCTCTCAACACACATTTCTTGGTGAACCAACACGTAGTCATAAAGCCAACTATATGTGATGTAGTAAATATTATAAAACAAAACCTACTTGTTTACTTCTGAATAATAATAATAATTTTGTTGCTGTTTTGAGAATCTCGTTTTTTCACCTCTTGCTTTTGTCAAGATTTCATAGTAATATTAGATATAGGGTACAGTATTACGTAGTAATTCGTGGTATTCTTCTTTGGCTTGATAAACTTGTGAAAGTATAATATTAATGCATCACTATTGAAAAACAGAATGTTTACTAATAATACTACTCGTGAGTGAATAATAAAAGTGGATATTAAATTGTCAAGATTAAAGTGCTCGGGTGTATAGGAACATGGTTTGGAGACATCTTTGGTTAGCTGTAATGTAATAAGGGCTGAGGTGTTTCAACAGCATCGCTGTATTTTTCTTCGTTTGCTTTAACCTATAGTGTAAAAACAAAACGAGAACTGTTTCTTGTAGCTTGTTTTGTTTACTTTTCCAGTGCTGTTGATACTGCTTCGGGAATCTCCTGGAGATCTATAGTTCCAGTGTTACCATTTGATAGAATTGTTATCACTGAAAGGAACATTACAGAATTGGTAAGCAAAAAACTTGTAAAATATACTTTTGATCACAGATTTACACAAAACTTACACGGTCTTATGATGATGATAGTAGAAAACATTCCTTGAAATATTTCTGTGTGAAATGTCATATTTGATGAGAAATGAATAAACTAATATTCCGATTGGAGTTTATCGCTCAGTGAGCGTTTTATTCATTTGTTGAATCTATATGATTTCATGCAAATGTGAATGTTTTTTTTTTTTTTTTACTATTTTCTCGTGACCCAGTTGGCCGATCGATCTCAAACATATACAGGTTTGTCAGTTTATGTA
>CM063252.1:16727402-16751267 GCA_032158295.1 Pycnopodia helianthoides | reverse complement strand
AGCAACAGAGTTTGCAATTTATCTTCTGGCCAGATCGATCAGGCAGTAGGTTCTCTGGATTTTGACTCGAGGGTGCATACTATAAAGGGAAGACAGCAATAAGGAACGGGCTGGGATGGCCTTGGGCGGCTCCCGGAATCAAATCAATGTATAGCGTGAACATAGAAAAGAGGTTAGGGTCGAAGACAAGCAGGAACAAAAGACAGTCCTCGGCATACAAATTCAATTCCTTTCCCCCACAATGTTCAATTGGTGGTTACTAGGTTATGCCCAGTGTCGTATGCCAGAGGATATGCATGCTCCCAGTGACGTGGGCCTCGTCCCCAAAGGATATTTTTCAAAGTGAAACCTCGACACGGCGTCTATTAGTTAGTACTTTTATCTGGGAGTTATTTCTCACAACCCATTAATAAACAAAAACTTATGTGAAGAAATGGTTTTCAATGTGTCTAATCAGCCTATGTAAATGGTCTCTCAAGACATCACCGTCTGAATGATTAACTTATATAGATCAATGTAATGTGGTCAAAATGCAAGAACATGTTTAGGCAACTCGTTGCTTAAAGGTATTATACAGGATTGGTAGAGCTGACAAAATAATCACAGACAGTGTTCATGTTGTGTGCAATCAACCACATGCATGAAATAACAAACCTGTGAAAATTTGAGCTCAATTGGTCATCGAGGTCACGAGAAAATAGTGAAACCTTATGTGTTTTCTGTTTTTCAAACATCGAGTTTATTATCGCGCGTGATAAAAACCATTGTTTTCTCAGAAACGATAGCATTTTAGGCAGAAATATTTTAAGGAACCCTTTCTACCCTTTCTTACTTTAAATCATGTAAGTTATGTGTGAATCTGTGAACATTTGTGTTTTCGATCTTACCAACAGGGCCTTTAAACCACATGTTTAACATTGGTAGATATCAAAGACTAGTATCTGCTCTTTCTGTAACCCAACATATACATGAAACAACAAATCTGTAAAGAGTAAGCTCAATCGGTCATCGGGAGTCAAGAGAAAATAAGGAAAACTCCCATTATATGTTCACAATGTTCTCAAACATCGGGTTTTGGACACGCGAGATAAAAAACTAACTACTTTACTAATTTCCTAAAGCCTATATAGCATTTCAAGCAAAACTATTTCAAGGGAAGTTTACCACCGTGACCATCTTTATACCATGTAAGTTATGTGCAAATCTGTGAACATTTATATGTGAACCCCTTTAAATATCGTGAATATATTTACTGTCTATTTCAATATGCATTCATTTATCTTGACTTGTGATCTCGAGTTTAAAACACCCGAGCAATTTAGCAAGAACTTAAAAGTTAACAGAATAATCTTACCACATGAATATAAAAGAAAGGGTTAGATATCCGAGAATCCGGGTTAGACTGTCGCGAATTGTTTGAAAAAACCAACGACAGTTAAACAAATAGTTGACAGTGAGTCTCCCGAGGGAATTATGGGAATTTCTCTAATTGGCTCTTTTGCTAGATCATTCTATATTGGCACAGTTTTACAACAGGGAAATATCCCTTGCACTGCATAACTTGAAAACCATGGTAACCAAAGTACAAAGTTAAAAAGGGTATTAGATGAAGTTGTAACGAAGAAGGGCAAAATTGACTCGGCTAAATAAAACCTAAAATCAAAAATTATTTTCAAAATTTTGCAAAAGCAACCTTTTAGAACAACAGTGGGATTTGTTTTACTGTTTTTGGCATTTGCTGACCCCGGTTGAACTCTGACCATTGATAACATTTAGATTTGAAGTTATCAACAGATTCAAATTGAGTTTTAATGGAGTAACAAATCACTTTTCTCGTCAATTGTACGACTACCCCGTAAATGACAATCCAATTCAGTTCAATTTGGTTTACTTCGTCACAGTAAAAAGCGAAATTTGTTTTCCTCGGTGTGCACTAAAAACATTCAAGTTCAATGTTTACCTATTACACTCAGTTTTCTGTTTTGATTCATGGCTTTTCTTATTGGCCTGTTTTTAACTATTTTACTTTTTGTGTTTGTACACAGGGCCCTTATATAGAATAGCAGTTGTAATACTGATAAGGCTATCCCCGTCTAAATAAATAAATAAATAAAAATAACTCCCTTGAAAATATTACCTGAACACAGAAATCACTTCAGTTCTTCGTTTCGTCTGCTCGAAATCATTTCGTGTGTCCACGAAATAATTCGAGCACAAGAAATGATTCCGAGTGCACGAAATCATTTCGAGCACACGAAATGGAGAACTCAAACTACTTCTGTTTTCGTTTTTATTTTGTGCCATTTGATTATGTCTCTTAAGAGGGTCCGTATCCGGCCATTTTGAGGCAGAAAATGTCCCACTATCAGGACTATTCAATATGATGTGACCTAGATAATTCTTGAACCGCACTAAGTGAAATGCTTGCAACCAAAAATAAACGACACGATAGCAGAGGTTACCTTTTGTATAGTTTCAATGCGGTTTGTGATCGAACTTGCATGAAAAAGACTCGTACCACGCACGGCAGTAGTGTATTTTGTTTTGGGAAAAAAAATCGACAATACACAAGGTTGATTTAATTTATTTTCCCCCTACGTACAATACAGTTCATGTCTGCGTCCTTCCAAATCCCTGGATAAATTCACAGGTATTTCGATTTTGTAGTATCATTGTACGACTGCTACAGAATTTTAGCTTCACTGTAAACGGTTGACGCTTAGGAAATCTTGTCTTCGTAAAGTAGACCTCCGAAGCATCCCCTATTTGCCGTATTTATAGGTGAAGCTTCCGTATAAACATTCACATTTTGCCCATTTGGATCCAAAACTTACGAATTTACTCCATGAATCCTTGCTAAATTCAATGAACTTTACTGGGCCCAATTTCATGGCTCTGCTTACCGCCGAATTCTGCGCTTGCGGTGACCATTCTCCGCTTACTGTTCAAGCGCCGAATTTCTGCGCTAGCTGTGTAAGCGTAGAATGCCTAGTAACGTGGAGTACGCACGCGCACAAGCCGAAAATCCCCGCTAACCCGTGAAATACGCTTGACGTAAGCGCGGAATTCCCTGCTTCCGCAAGCGCCGATTCTTTGCTTACGGTAAGCAGAGCCATGAAATTGGGCCCTGTTTTGTTGATGTTATGATTGCATCACACATTACAATTCCCAACAACATGAATTGGGACTCCCAACATCGTCACACACGTCACACATTGGGAGGCCACCATTGACTGTTGTCAAAGAGTGGAGTGTGACCGTACACTGCATTTGATTACCACATAATAATACCAAACAAACATTGGAAATTTACATCATAGGGTGTAAAAAAACAACTGATTTCTGCCAACACGATTACATTGCTCTTATTTTAACACCCTCTGATGTTAGTTTTAATTCTTTCTTTTGTGTATCTATTTGTGACAACGCCCATGTTGTCAACAGTCCAACTTCATTGCAAGCATATCAAACCACATTCTTGGTAATCGCTGACTTCAGATGAAAAACGAATTAATTAATCCGATTTAGAAAGACAAGACATGTATACGAAGCGACACTTTGCTATAAACCATAGTCAACGCAAGCACGTGATGCATCTCAGCCTCTGTGTTGTTATTATTTTGCTATATTATTATGTTGTTCCCTGCCCCACCTCTCTCTCCGAATGCATTGCGTCATGTGATCTATTTGTCCAATCACAAACAATGGAATCCTTACTCCCAGCATGGTAGTTATACACATGTTTATTATATATAAATTTGTTGTCTTTCTTTTTTAAGAATAAAAACAACTTAAAACAGAAAGGGATTGAGGACAATCTTGTTTTTTTTTCCTATGCCGTTGTTATCATAGGTTTTTCTCAATTTAACTCCTGCTGGCCCGCTTTCGGACATTTCAGCTGCATCAACAAGGTACAGCAATATACGGCAGGATCCGAAGGTAGACAATGACGTTACCTTATCGATGTTACGACATGATGAAGTTCGGCGCTTTGATTTAATTGAATTTCGGGTCACTGGAAAAGCAAGACGGGCTTGTGTTGGTAATGGAGATGGGGGGGATCGATGGGCACAGTGGATAGGTCTCCAGAGAATTACGCCCGGATTACCTGGTCATTTACAAATGGGTTTGTTCTGTGCGGGGGTGATGTTATGAGTTGAGATCCTAAGTCCCCCATATTATTAAAGATGCAGCTTGGGAATAAAATGCAGCTCATTGAACTTAAAGGAACATTACAGAATTGGTAAGAAAAAAAAACCTTGTAAAATATACTTTTTGATCACAGATTTACATAAAACTGTCACGGTCTAATGATAATGATAGTAGAAAACATCCCTTGAAATATTTTGTCTGAAATGCCATATTTGATAAGAAATGAATAAACTCATTTTCCGATTGGAGTTTATCGCTCAGTGAGCGTTTTATTCATTTTTTTGGAATGCTATAAAGATTTCCACTATTTTCTCGTGACCCAGATGGCCGATCAATCTCAAACTTCTACAGGTTTGTCAGTTTATGTATATGGTGGATTACATAAAGTGCTTACACTGCCAGCAACTGTTTGTTAGCAAAAACCAAATCTGTAATGTTCCTTTAAGAGAGGCCGTTGTCTTGGGCATTCCATACCTCTTGGAATCTGGATAGGTTACTCTTAACAATGGCTAAACTGATGACCCTTGTTCTGGCCACTGTTTTAAATCGAGAAAAGGTACGGCATCGAAGAAAAAAAAATGCGAATCTTATTGTTTCGTTGATGCTTCTAGAATTGAATCAAGTGATTGTCACTGAATGATCAGGTTTGACACATTTGCCACTTCTGGTATGCATACCTTCTGTATCTTTCAAGACACGGTAGAAACTGGTATCAATATTGTTTTTATACTCGTTCCAAATTGGCAAAAGTTCTTATTTAAACAAAGTGTTCGGTACGACTCTAGAGACATTTCGATTGCAACGTCACCGCCCGATTTTTTGCCAACTTGCAAGGTTGGAAAAATATTGGAAGCCATGAATGCATTAGAAAAACAAGATGGCCACAGCTTGCAACAAATGTTACACAAAATATTCAAAACTAGTGTTAAATTTGTTGGAAACACTGCAACCAATCATGGAATGTATTTTTATTTTATTGAAAGTCTGCATAAATGTTGAATTTGGTCACAACATGTGTTAATACTATTAAATGTTTTGCTACCATTCGGCCGTCCATACCAACCAGCATGGTTTGTTTACCAACAACAGAAAGGTCTTTACTCATTTTATTATGCCGACTATCTTTGATTCATAATGAGGTGCGGTGTATCAAATTGTACAGAAGGACGAAGTATGGTTACGTATACCAATTTTCACGACTCTGCCAACTAAGCAACTAATCGACTTTGAAGGTAACAGAAAAATCCGCGCTTAGTAATATTCCCCCTGGGCTCTTAAGCTCGCGGAACTGCAGTGTCTCTTCAGAATTGTTTACAACCCGAAAACTGTCATAACTTGAATGAAAATTGCTTTAAATTCTTAAACATTGGAGTTATATCTTTGTTTGCCTAATTTCCTATCTTATACTCCAGCTTTTTTTCTTCTTTTTTAGTATACCCGATCTCTCTATTATGGAAGGACAGTGTGTAAAACGCATTTTTTCTGCATACATGTACATGTATATAAACACACCCGCTCAGTACACGTGTTCTATGCACAGCAACATTATCCAAGTTAAAGGCCCTGTACACAATGATCGAAAAACACAAATGTTCACAGATTCACACATAACTTACATGATTTAAAGAAAGTAATGGTAGAAAGGGTTCCTTAAAATATGTCTGCCTAAAATGCTATCGTTTCTGAGAAATGAATAAAACAACAGTTTTCATCGCACGCGATAATAAACTCGATGTTTGAAAAACAGAAAACACATAAGGTCTCTTTTCACTATTTTCTCGTGACCTCGATGACCAATTGAGCTCAAATTTTCACAGGTTTGTTATTTCATGTGTGTGGTTAATCACACAAAACATGAACTTTGTTTGCGACTGTTTTGTCAGCTCTACCAATCCTGAATAATACCTTTAACGCGTAATTCGAACCACCCGCAAGACACAGGCTTGGCTACACTAAACTTTCTTGGTTCAGTATGGGTGGAGTGCAATTATCATTATCGTTTTTTTTCCGAAAACTGGAACCAGCCTGCTGTCTGCTACGTAAGCTAACCATGTTTCAGAAGACACAGAGAAACTGTATTGCTCGTGAGCGCGTGTGCTTCACGTTATTACAAAGCAACAATAACATGGACATTTTGAGAACAATCTGAAAGCAGATAATGGCAACTGGACACTGCAACCGTCAATATGAAATAATGTCTCATCTGAAGTTAAAGGCACTGGACACTATTGGTAATTACTCAAAATAATTGTCAGCATAAAAACTTACTTGGTAACGAGCAATGGAGAGCTGTTGATAGTATAAAACATTGTGAAAAACGGCTCCCTCTGAAGTAATGTAGTTTTTGAGAAAGAAGTAAGGTCTCGAAATCGAAATCAAGCATCTGAAAGCACACAACTTCGTGTGACAACATGGACAAGGGTGTTTTTTTCTTCCATTATTATCTCGCAACTTCGACGACTAATTGAGTTCAAATTTTCACAGGTTTGTTATTTTGTGCATATGTTGAGATACACCAAGTGAGAGGACTGGTCTTTGACAATTACCAAAGGTTCCAGTGTCTTTAACTCCGACCGAAAAAAATGTGCGCGTGTGCGTGCTAAGGAACCGGTTCGGTATTGGCAGTTGGCGAAGCTAGGTAAAACCTTTTGTGGTTTGCTTTGTCCCATATTGTAACTTAAAATGTTTCGCTCTGTTCAAATAGAGGCAAAGCTAGCACGATATTTTGCTTTGCTGAAATTATTCATAAGAATCATGTATCAATTTCATTACCAAGATTATTGTCAAGGTATGGAAATTGAAGATTATCTTTTTGAATTGCCGGTACTGAACCCTCCTGCGCTGGCTGGATTTAAATCTGATCAAAACCAAATCCAACCCTCGGGACAAACACCTGTCGCTGCTTGCTGTCAGTGAAGAAACCGCGCGCCCTTTACGTCGTGATTATTTGTCGGCTCTCCATTATTCATTGTATATGCGATTTTGTTTTGGGCAAATACAGGGCCTACATCTGAAGTTCTGTCAGACACGTGCACTCTTGAAGCAACGATTTAACATTTTGTGACTGTGTCACGTTTTGAATCTTCCCTGCCATTGATTTCATGACGACTGTAATTACGGGTGCTTGGACTGATATCCCTTTTCGTTGATGACCGTTTGCACAACGTGTCAGGTAGTCGTGTACTTTTTAGCCGACTACAACAAACTCCCCGGTACAAAGGTTGCAGAGTAGTGCTTGAATACACGTACTTGGGACATCGAGTGCGAATATTCGAGTACTGCATCTGAGTACTACATCTGTGTACTACATCTGAGTACTGCATCTGAGTACTACATATGTGTACTATATCTGAGTACTACATATGTGTACTATATCTGAGTACTACATCTGAGTACTACATCTGAGTACTACATCTGAGTACTACACAATAGTACTAAATCTGAGTACAACACCTGAGTACTACATCTGAGTACTACATCTGAGTACAACATCTGCGTACTACATCTGAGTACTACATCTGAGTACTACATCTGAGTACTACATCTGAGTACTACACATTAGTACTAAATCTGAGTACAACATCTGAGTACTGCATCTGAGTACTACATCTGAGTACAACATCTGAGTACTACATCTGAGTACTACAATCTGAGTACTACATCTGAGTACTACATCTGAGTACAACATCTGAGTACTATTCTTGGTGCTATGTACGAGTACTAAATCTGAGTACAACATTTGAGTACTACATCTGAGTACTACACTGGGTGATATATATGAGTAATAAATTTGAGTACAACATCTGAGTACAACATCTGAGTACTACATCTAAGTAATATACTTGGTGCTATGTATGAGTACTAAATCTGAGTACAACATCTGAGTACTACATCTGAGTACTATATCCGATTGCTATATCTGAGTACTACTCCTGGAAACAGGGGATAAGCATGCATTAATTGACCGACGATCCCAACTCCCCACTCGTTTGTCAAGGACAAGGGATTTGTTTATGTTGACCTTAAGTTTATAGTTTGCCCAAAACACTGACCGTCATCGAATCAGTTTAAACCAAAGTTTGTACAGCGCCGCCATAATAGGCAACGAGCTGGAACGTCTGCATGGGAGCCATTTCAGTATGTTATAGCATTGATAGCAATGGTCATTGTCTGCTCTGAAGCACTCGGAACTTTTGACTGGGGCTAAATACTCCACTTGGACTCGGCCTAAAAAATACTCTGACTACTAGGTGCTTGGATGTGTACGCTCGACTCCATCACTGCCATTAAGCACAAATAATTGCTCTTTTTTGTTAAGGAAAAAAGCACATATTTTAGTCTTAGCACGAGTTAGATTCACTCCTTTCCCTAGTTTTCAATAAATACACATACAATCTGCTCATAATGTATTAACCAAGTGTTTTAGTCAATTTAGTTGGAAAAAACTTGTTCAATTTTTGTTAGGTATTTTGTATGCATGTCTGTAAGCAGGTATATCGATCTAAATAAGCATTAGTGATTTTGGTGGTTTTCAAACTCCACTTTATTCAATTTGACAGCATTTCTGCTCGTACTGGTGTGAACATATCACTCGGGGAGCTTTCCGTTTGGCATCCAATTGTAGTGCATTTGCTTTACTTTCACTTTGTCTTCAAAACATGAATAAGATGACGTACCGTGTAATGGTGTCTCTATACTATTTTGTACAACCGTCAAAATTGTATCATATATCATACAAATTGTCAAGCAAAATTTGCATATATTTCAGCCAAAACGTATTGACTGACGAACTGAGGACTCCATTTAAATCAAGTCATCTTCAACGAATGGCAATTGCAAGAAAACGGTTTCCTGCCATAACTTCCGCTTAATCAGTTAAAGGGACACTATCGTCATGATCAAAGCTGGCCTGTGGCTGTACATGGAACGGACCTTTCCCATAAAGTATGCTATATACATTCAGGCATGCGTACAAACACTATTGGTTGGGCAAACGTCGTATAGAGTTGTGCACTAGGCAGACGCACAAATGCGTGTGCGTCACGCCACCATCAGACCCACACAAAAAAATGCGCGATATTCACTCATTTTGCCAACCAGTGAGGAGAGTGCGCACGGGCTAAGTGCAATTTACATTGTTATGTTCATGGGAAGGTTCTATTGACCCTCCTTTTGCAACGTCACAGCCGAAGTTTTAACCAACCAAGGTTGGAAAACTATGGGAAGCCATTAATGCAAAACAAAAACGGATAGACTCTGTGCAACAATGTTACACAAATGAAAAATAGTGTTGACCTTGTTGGAAACAAAGCAACCAATGATAAGATGCATATTTTTGTATTTGAAAGTTTGCAGAAAGGTTGATTCTGGTCAAACATATGTACGCGCGGTTAAATGTTTTGCTAACATTCGGCCCTCCATGCCAACCAGCGCACTTTGTTGATCAACATTTATTATGAACTCTCACCCGTCACTGCACGCACGCGTGCGCATGATACGGAGGGAGGGCGCGCGTGTGCAGCAACTGGGTGAGAGTTTATCAGAGATAGATTGCACATGACGTCATTGACAACCATCTTTTACGAAAATTGTTTTAAACGTGCACGCGCGCGTATACGCGCGCGTATACGCGCTGCGCATAACTCTTGGCCGATGATAGCCTTTCACGCGTGCACGTTTCATCAAAGATGGCGGCAATTGCAACGGGTCTAAAGACCCCTTGAATTTGCCGCCATCTCTGAGGCCAAACAATGGAAACGTGCACGCCTGTACGGGCCCTGCACAGCTCTCAGCACATGATATATCTTCCTTTGACCTTAGTGGGGGCGCTGTTTGGGCTTGTGACGTCATGTGCAAGGGGTCTATTCCATGTGCAGCCACAGGCCTCCTTAGATTATGACTAAACAGCCCCTTTAAGATAACTTCAACCAGCGTGGGCGAATTAGGGAAAGAACGTCAAGTACCAATTTGAGAAAATTCCGACTGGACAAAATTAATTGAAGATTAGGCCTAGCTGATGTACAAGAGCCGGATGCAGTTTGATCTCAAATTGTTTTTGTCGAATGATGGCATTCATCAATTTAGGATAATGATGGTGTTTATGTTATTTTTGTACTACCTAATGTGGGGTTATACGCCGATATACATCACTGTTATTGTTTTATTATCAAACCGAAGCAAAAGAGAAAAACGAGAAACACTTTTTATTAATTTGTCCTAAATGAACCATCAATGAAATGCGTCTCCAAACACTGTTATTCCTTTGCATTCTACTGAACTAACGATTCATGATAGACAATTAGCTAGTTAGGTAGAGCTCAGTGTGAATAACAACAATGTGTGGGTTTATATTTTGTGAATAATTATTTATGATGGCCGTTCTTTTTGTGAGGATTGAAAATGACATAGCCTAATGACGTGATCAGCAGATGAAATTGTTTTTCTGCTGCTTGCTGCTGCTGTTGCTGTTGCTGCTGCTTGCTGCTTTGGCTGCTGTGTTGTTGTTGTTGTTGCTGCTGTGTGGGTTGCTGTTTGTGTTGTTATTTTGTTTTGATATTTTCTTGTTGTTTGCTTCTAATTTTCTAGTTGTTGTTATAGTTTTACAATCCAACAATTAGAAGATATTTTGAAAATCGCAGTTTCGAAATAAGACCGCTGGGGATACCTCTTGAATGGCTAGTAAGAAACAGTAATGAACAAAGTTCAAGTAAACACAATCCATTGAGACTCAAACCTCGATCAGAAATAATTTTATTCTGGATTCTTCCTTGTCTATATGGAACCCGCACCATCAGCAGGTGCTCCATAACGTCATCGGTGCCTCCGGGCTACACCCATTCCTCTCCGTTCGCTCTTGCACAAACAAAATACTCCTTCATCAATTATCCTAGCGCTAATGTAAGATTGCAGGCAGGTGAAAAGACCGGGACTCTAAGCTCAATAACAGGATTATAACTAAGATGAAACTCTTGACAATTTAAAGACATGCTATGGTATTGTTTAAAAAAAGTTTACATGATGATGTGGTGTTTTCCGGGAATGTTACATTTTTTGTTTTTGTGTGTTTTTTGTAGAGAAAACATGTGTTTGATTCAAAGTTTACTTTTCGTTTCAAATTTCTAACTACGCCATCCTCTTCTTCAGAAAGTATGTTCAAGTTTACAAACCTATTTCTCAAAGTTTGATACTCTCTGAACTCCGTATTCAACCATTTTGTAGATTTTGTGTGTTTTGTATGTTTTTCAATTTGTTCTTCCATTTTTGTTCTTGCTCACATGGATCAAGTTTACACTTGTTAAAACTAATAAATACTGTGCTCTTTACCTTAATTAATAGAAGGGCAATTTTCTATAGTATTGAAGGGAAGGTATACGATTGGTAATCGCTCTAAAAACTTAATGGCAATAAAAACTTTCTTGGTTAGAAGTACAGCAGCTTTCGACAGTATAAAGCATTTGGGGAAATATTTCAATTCAAAACAATGTGGATATGGAAAAGGATGTCAGTTTTTATCCACCATAATTTGGATCTGAGAAACGTTTCTGTCAGAAACGTTTCTCAGATTGTGTATTATTCTTTATGCGTTGACATGTTCGCTGCGGATTTTGGCGATATTTCAAAAACGCGACCACCTTTTGAGTTGAAATTTTCACAGGTTAGTTTTATTGTATATAATATTTACATTTATATAGGAATAAAACAATCAAACGGTCCCAAAAACCAAAGGTATACTTTGCCTTTAAGCAAACGTATATAAGTGATATTAGTTTTAAATGTACAAAGGGAAATTACAACTATTAAAAGTGTATGGTCTAGGCAATTTGTTCATATTCTTTATGTATGAAATTGTTTACAGCAGAATATAGAATTTAAAATCAGCTCCCAGCAGTCGTCAAGAAATCTTACGCCACTGGGAGTGATATGATCGGGGGGACGTGACGGGAAAATACTGAACTTGATTAAAGAGATTGCAGTGCGTGTGACAGACATAATGGACGCATGCGCGGAGAACTACAGCGTTGAGGCTGCCATCTTCAAGACGAACATCTTGTTAAGAAGATCACGTCTTAAAGCGGCGATTAATTTAACTTCCATCGTCGATTCTTCAATACAAAGACCTACCAGTGAAAGTTTTCGCAACTTTAGGCTGTGATGAGCTGTGCAAGTCTTGCGCAAATCGAAAACGAGAAAACAACTCGAACGAAGACTAAATTTGTCTACAAAATCAAATTTGATTTTTAAATTGATTTATACTAAATTCTTAAAAAATAATACCCACAGCAAGTTGTCGTTAACATAATAATTGCAATGTTTATATAATACAAACAGTTTGTTCAAATTAACATTGAAACAAGATTAAAACTTGGGACGAGGATGCTTATTTTGTAGGTACCCCAATTGCCAATCACGTCCAGATTTGTGCGTCCATCACATAGGTTTAATGACAACATGACCATCAGTTGGGCAAAATTCTTAATTATGAATTAAAATATTTGTTGACACTACAGTGCTGAGCTCTTTTCGAAACACTTTCACACCACCAGATTCATGTTTCATATTTCAGCGAAGTTCATGTTTTCTTGAACCCTTTTGTTAACTTTAACTTAACGCTTACGCATGGAGGTAGTTTCACTAGAAAACTATCTTTTAGAACAATTCGTGAAGCCCGTGCAAGCTACGGGAAGAAACGGGACAACTTAACCGCCAAGTGTGGGCTACATTTACGGCCGACTGCTCCACGTATACGCACAAACGATTATGACACTCGAGCGCGTCCAAGGGAAGCGAATAAGAGAACCTCTCACCCGAGGTTACGCATATTCCCTGATTTTCAAACGGGTCATTATGACTGTACGTTCTTATACACAAGATCTTGTTTCCATTTTTATGCCGTTCGATACTCAATCAATCGACAGGCGAGAGAGAGAGAGAGAGAGAGAGAGAGAGAGAGAGAGAGAGAGAGAGAGAGAGAGAGAGAGAGAGAGAGAGAGAGAGAGAGAGAGAGAGAGGAGAGAGAGAGAGAGAGAGAGAGAGAGAGGGGGGGGGTAGGGAGGAGAGCGTCGGCTCGTTTTAATTTGCAGCGGCGCAGGGGGCACATCTTGGTGGTGGAAGCGTGCCTTGCTGTCAGGCATCCTGTGCTGACCCGGCCCCGGCAGCAACTGCAACCGCGAGGTCCCATGGATTCACCTTTGGCAGACACAGTTTGATCACGGAGGACAGACATGTAGACATGATGTTGCCTACCAGGGAAAGTGATAAAGGTCATCATTTGATATGTCGCTTCTTAACATCTACCTCCGTCCGACGCTCATCTTATATTGAATAAATAAAAGACCGTGCGTGTGACATATGAATATGGTCTCAGGTAGCTAGCAGATGGCATAGGATGATGAAAGAGGGGTAATACAATCAATCAATACAATCAATACTTTATTTCCACTCAATCAATCAATAATAGGGATAATTAAATACAGAATAGAGGGTTAATAAGTGGTGGGGTCTCCACAAGATCATAACCGTTCATTCTTATTATACTGATAACATTGTTCAATGCTCACACCATACTCATATTTTGGTATTGTTACAATGTTATCAGTTGGGAATCCCAATAGCCCATGTCTCAATGCGCATGATCGGCGAGCAAAGGGTTCTGGGTGAAATCCGAGTCCAAGCAACACCTGCAACCGTCATGGCGTGCTGGTTTTGAAGCAATGCGGCACACAACTATAACATAATGGTATAGTTGTGTAAGCTACATAGCGCCCAACTTGGCAGCTTGATTTATTTTGTTAACCGAGACTCGGTTTCCAAAGCTGCATTGCGGCATTTTTTTTTTTTAAGATGGCGCCTGCATGTGGCCTTTACATTGATATTTAAGGACTGTATTTCGTATTACACTATAATGACACATATATACCACATTATACTTCCATACTTTAACGTCATGATTTTTTTTATAAGTAGTCCATCTATACAGTAAGCCACTTTTAAAGCCCTGGATCTGCCGAACTCTGGGGGTGCCATTTGTTAGCTTTTCGACAGGAAAAGTCCAGGTAATCGAGAACGGTGACACTTTCTGCCTACTATTGATTCCTAAATTCGTTGATACGGAACGTCTACATGTTTACAAGTCTGTGTTCGTCCATGGTATGCTCGGACACGTAGTAACAAAGTGCCACAGGGATCGATACTGGGCCCGTCACACATAGACTTATACAAACGGAGCAAGATGTGCACAATAATATTGAAATTGGCTGTTTCCAACCTCAATATTGAGCACTCCTCGACATTTCGAAAAGGGTTGTGCTCTGAATAATCAAAAAAGTGTTCTGACATCAGCCGAACACTTCTTGTTAAATTTACTTACATTTATAATTAAATAGAACATCGCTCCCTAAAAGGACCGAAATTAGTTCAAAATGTAGAGGGCCTACATGTAGGCTGACACGTATAACTACATGTTAAATCATAATGTGAATGACGTAGATAGGTTTACATTTAACATGTAACAAAAATCACAATGAAGTAGGAAGTATGGAAAAACCGCAATCAAAAGAACACCAAAAGAATATAACCAGTCTGCTACATTTCAAAGAAATTCAATAAAAAATAATATCAATATACTTTATAAAAACAAATAGTTGCACTATTGGTGAAGCTCGTTAGGGAAAGTGGATTTTTTTTTTCGGATGGGGGCGTAGGGTGGGGATACCCCTGTATTTGTTTGGAAGACATAAATGTGATTTCTATGAGAAATGTATGAATATCCCAATAACAAATAGGTATCATATAATTATGTGAAATTAAAATGTCAATGAATAATCTCTCATGAACAACACATGCAAAGTATCGATGTGTTTTTGCATGTTGAAGCAAATGTGACTACAAGGTGTGTCGTTTCAAATCAGTCAATTCTTCGTCCGCACTGAGTGCATTGCTTGCGGGGAGCTCCATGACTGACATCAGCAAACAAAATAAAAGAAGTACCTATAGGCTGCGATTGTTGAAGTCGGGCGAAGTTTGCTGACCGGGATTTCGTTTAGTCCTCGTGATCTTACATCAAAATTTAACGTCTAATGGAAAGGGATTCAGCCGGAGACCAGAACCGAGAAATCTGAGCGACATTTCAACGTGTCTAATGAACGCTACGGGGGATGTTCAGCACCTAGCTTTGCGCAACTGCGACGCGGACCGAGCCGGTGCTGACGCAGCACACGGGACACAACTGAAAAATATCCCCGGGCTTCCTAGCTCGGTAAAAAGGAACCGGTGCCACACGATCCCGTACACCACGTTCCCGAATTATATTACCGCTGGCTGTTTAAAAAAAAATAATGTCGAATTGAAAAAATTTTGTTGATGAATCAGCAGTTTTGTTGATAGGATATTATTGCAGGACTGTGTCTATTCCTATGGTAAACGTATACAACGTGCTGGTAGCGCCCTAGATTACTGTGCTATAGTTGGTGCTGGGAAATGAGGCATACACACACGCAAACCTCGCAAAGTCAAAACGGTATAATTAGTCATTTTCGGGGAAATTGTGCATGTGTGAAGTTTGATGAATGTACTCAGCATTGGTGCTTTTTTTTTTTTTATGTGTACACCCCCGTAGCGTTCATTAGACACGTTGAAATGTCGCTCAGATTTCTCGTTCTGGTCTCCGGCTGAATCCCTTTCCATTAGACGTTAAATTTTGATGTAAGATCACGAGGACTAAACGAAATCCCGGTCAGCAAACTTCGCCCGACTTCAACAATCGCAGCCTATAGGTACTTCTTTTATTTTGTTTGCTGATGTCAGTCATGGAGCTCCCCGCAAGCAATGCACTCAGTGCGGACGAAGAATTGACTGATTTGAAACGACACACCTTGTAGTCACATTTGCTTCAACATGCAAAAACACATCGATACTTTGCATGTGTTGTTCATGAGAGATTATTCATTGACATTTTAATTTCACATAATTATATGATACCTATTTGTTATTGGGATATTCATACATTTCTCATAGAAATCACATTTATGTCTTCCAAACAAATACAGGGGTATCCCCACCCTACGCCCCCATCCGAAAAAAAAATCCACTTTCCCTAACGAGCTTCACCAATAGTGCAACTATTTGTTTTTATAAAGTATATTGATATTATTTTTTATTGAATTTCTTTGAAATGTAGCAGACTGGTTATATTCTTTTGGTGTTCTTTTGATTGCGGTTTTTCCATACTTCCTACTTCATTGTGATTTTTGTTACATGTTAAATGTAAACCTATCTACGTCATTCACATTATGATTTAACATGTAGTTATACGTGTCAGCCTACATGTAGGCCCTCTACATTTTGAACTAATTTCGGTCCTTTTAGGGAGCGATGTTCTATTTAATTATAAATGTAAGTAAATTAACAAGAAGTGTTCGGCTGATGTCAGAACACTTTTTTGATTATTCAGAGCACAACCCTTTTCGAAATGTCGAGGAGTGCTCAATATTGAGGTTGGAAACAGCCAATTTCAATATTATTGTGCACATCTTGCTCCGTTTGTATAAGTCTATGTGTGACGGGCCCAGTATCGATCCCTGTGGCACTTTGTTACTACGTGTCCGAGCATACCATGGACGAACACAGACTTGTAAACATGTAGACGTTCCGTATCAACGAATTTAGGAATCAATAGTAGGCAGAAAGTGTCACCGTTCTCGATTACCTGGACTTTTCCTGTCGAAAAGCTAACAAATGGCACCCCCAGAGTTCGGCAGATCCAGGGCTTTAAAAGTGGCTTACTGTATAGATGGACTACTTATAAAAAAAATCATGACGTTAAAGTATGGAAGTATAATGTGGTATATATGTGTCATTATAGTGTAATACGAAATACAGTCCTTAAATATCAATGTAAAGGCCACATGCAGGCGCCATCTTAAAAAAAAAAAAATGCCGCAATGCAGCTTTGGAAACCGAGTCTCGGTTAACAAAATAAATCAAGCTGCCAAGTTGGGCGCTATGTAGCTTACACAACTATACCATTATGTTATAGTTGTGTGCCGCATTGCTTCAAAACCAGCACGCCATGACGGTTGCAGGTGTTGCTTGGACTCGGATTTCACCCAGAACCCTTTGCTCGCCGATCATGCGCATTGAGACATGGGCTATTGGGATTCCCAACTGATAACATTGTAACAATACCAAAATATGAGTATGGTGTGAGCATTGAACAATGTTATCAGTATAATAAGAATGAACGGTTATGATCTTGTGGAGACCCCACCACTTATTAACCCTCTATTCTGTATTTAATTATCCCTATTATTGATTGATTGAGTGGAAATAAAGTATTGATTGTATTGATTGATTGTATTACCCCTCTTTCATCATCCTATGCCATCTGCTAGCTACCTGAGACCATATTCATATGTCACACGCACGGTCTTTTATTTATTCAATATAAGATGAGCGTCGGACGGAGGTAGATGTTAAGAAGCGACATATCAAATGATGACCTTTATCACTTTCCCCTGGTAGGCAACATCATGTCTACATGTCTGTCCTCCGTGATCAAACTGTGTCTGCCAAAGGTGAATCCATGGGACCTCGCGGTTGCAGTTGCTGCCGGGGCCGGGTCAGCACAGGATGCCTGACAGCAAGGCACGCTTCCACCACCAAGATGTGCCCCCTGCGCCGCTGCAAATTAAAACGAGCCGACGCTCTCCTCCCTACCCCCCCCTCTCTCTCTCTCTCTCTCTCTCTCTCTCTCTCTCTCTCTCTCTCTCTCCTCTCTCTCTCTCTCTCTCTCTCTCTCTCTCTCTCTCTCTCTCTCTCTCTCTCTCTCTCTCTCTCTCGCCTGTCGATTGATTGAGTATCGAACGGCATAAAAATGGAAACAAGATCTTGTGTATAAGAACGTACAGTCATAATGACCCGTTTGAAAATCAGGGAATATGCGTAACCTCGGGTGAGAGGTTCTCTTATTCGCTTCCCTTGGACGCGCTCGAGTGTCATAATCGTTTGTGCGTATACGTGGAGCAGTCGGCCGTAAATGTAGCCCACACTTGGCGGTTAAGTTGTCCCGTTTCTTCCCGTAGCTTGCACGGGCTTCACGAATTGTTCTAAAAGATAGTTTTCTAGTGAAACTACCTCCATGCGTAAGCGTTAAAGTTAAAGTTAACAAAAGGGTTCAAGAAAACATGAACTTCGCTGAAATATGAAACATGAATCTGGTGGTGTGAAAGTGTTTCGAAAAGAGCTCAGCACTGTAGTGTCAACAAATATTTTAATTCATAATTAAGAATTTTGCCCAACTGATGGTCATGTTGTCATTAAACCTATGTGATGGACGCACAAATCTGGACGTGATTGGCAATTGGGGTACCTACAAAATAAGCATCCTCGTCCCAAGTTTTAATCTTGTTTCAATGTTAATTTGAACAAACTGTTTGTATTATATAAACATTGCAATTATTATGTTAACGACAACTTGCTGTGGGTATTATTTTTTAAGAATTTAGTATAAATCAATTTAAAAATCAAATTTGATTTTGTAGACAAATTTAGTCTTCGTTCGAGTTGTTTTCTCGTTTTCGATTTGCGCAAGACTTGCACAGCTCATCACAGCCTAAAGTTGCGAAAACTTTCACTGGTAGGTCTTTGTATTGAAGAATCGACGATGGAAGTTAAATTAATCGCCGCTTTAAGACGTGATCTTCTTAACAAGATGTTCGTCTTGAAGATGGCAGCCTCAACGCTGTAGTTCTCCGCGCATGCGTCCATTATGTCTGTCACACGCACTGCAATCTCTTTAATCAAGTTCAGTATTTTCCCGTCACGTCCCCCCGATCATATCACTCCCAGTGGCGTAAGATTTCTTGACGACTGCTGGGAGCTGATTTTAAATTCTATATTCTGCTGTAAACAATTTCATACATAAAGAATATGAACAAATTGCCTAGACCATACACTTTTAATAGTTGTAATTTCCCTTTGTACATTTAAAACTAATATCACTTATATACGTTTGCTTAAAGGCAAAGTATACCTTTGGTTTTTGGGACCGTTTGATTGTTTTATTCCTATATAAATGTAAATATTATATACAATAAAACTAACCTGTGAAAATTTCAACTCAAAAGGTGGTCGCGTTTTTGAAATATCGCCAAAATCCGCAGCGAACATGTCAACGCATAAAGAATAATACACAATCTGAGAAACGTTTCTGACAGAAACGTTTCTCAGATCCAAATTATGGTGGATAAAAACTGACATCCTTTTCCATATCCACATTGTTTTGAATTGAAATATTTCTCCAAATGCTTTATACTGTCGAAAGCTGCTGTACTTCTAACCAAGAAAGTTTTTATTGCCATTAAGTTTTTAGAGCGATTACCAATCGTATACCTTCCCTTCAATACTATAGAAAATTGCCCCTCTATTAATTAAGGTAAAGAGCACAGTATTTATTAGTTTTAACAAGTGTAAACTTGATCCATGTGAGCAAGAACAAAAATGGAAGAACAAATTGAAAAACATACAAAACACACAAAATCTACAAAATGGTTGAATACGGAGTTCAGAGAGTATCAAACTTTGAGAAATAGGTTTGTAAACTTGAACATTACTTTCTGAAGAAGAGGATGGCGTAGTTAGAAATTTGAAACGAAAAGTAAACTTTGAATCAAACACATGTTTTCTCTACAAAAACACACAAAAACAAAAAATGTAACATTCCCGGAAAACACCACATCATCATGTAAACTTTTTTTTTAAAACAATACCATAGCATGTCTTTAAATTGTCAAGAGTTTCATCTTAGTTATAATCCTGTTATTGAGCTTAGAGTCCCGGTCTTTTCACCTGCCTGCAATCTTACATTAGCGCTAGGATAATTGATGAAGGAGTATTTTGTTTGTGCAAGAGCGAACGGAGAGGAATGGGTGTAGCCCGGAGGCACCGATGACGTTATGGAGCACCTGCTGATGGTGCGGGTTCCATATAGACAAGGAAGAATCCAGAATAAAATTATTTCTGATCGAGGTTTGAGTCTCAATGGATTGTGTTTACTTGAACTTTGTTCATTACTGTTTCTTACTAGCCATTCAAGAGGTATCCCCAGCGGTCTTATTTCGAAACTGCGATTTTCAAAATATCTTCTAATTGTTGGATTGTAAAACTATAACAACAACTAGAAAATTAGAAGCAAACAACAAGAAAATATCAAATACAAAATAACAACACAAACAGCAACAGCAAAAACAACAAACAACACAACAGCAGCAGCAGCAGCAACAGCAACAGCAGCAGCAGCAGCAGAAAACAATTTCATCTGCTGATCACGTCATTAGGCTATGTCATTTTCAATCCTCACAAAAAGAACGGCCATCATAAATAATTATTCACAAATATAAACCCACACATTGTTGTTATTCACACTGAGCTCTACCTAACTAGCTAATTGTCTATCATGAATCGTTAGTTCAGTAGAATGCAAAGGAATAACAGTGTTTGGAGACGCATTTCATTGATGGTTCATTTAGGACAAATTAATAAAAAGTGTTTCTCGTTTTTCTCTTTTGCTTCGGTTTGATAATAAAACAATAACAGTGATGTATATCGGCGTATAACCCCACATTAGGTAGTACAAAAATAACATAAACACCATCATTATCCTAAATTGATGAATGCCATCATTCGACAAAAACAATTTGAGATCAAACTGCATCCGGCTCTTGTACATCAGCTAGGCCTAATCTTCAATTAATTTTGTCCAGTCGGAATTTTCTCAAATTGGTACTTGACGTTCTTTCCCCTAATTCGCCCACGCTGGTTGAAGTTATCTTAAAGGGGCTGTTTAGTCATAATCTAAGGAGGCCTGTGGCTGCACATGGAATAGACCCCTTGCACATGACGTCACAAGCCCAAACAGCGCCCCACTAAGGTCAAAGGAAGATATATCATGTGCTGAGAGCTGTGCAGGGCCCGTACAGGCGTGCACGTTTCCATTGTTTGGCCTCAGAGATGGCGGCAAATTCAAGGGGTCTTTAGACCCGTTGCAATTGCCGCCATCTTTGATGAAACGTGCACGCGTGAAAGGCTATCATTGGCCAAGAGTTATGCGCAGCGCGTATACGCCCCGCGTGCACGTTTAAAACAATTTTCGTAAAAGATGGTTGTCAATGACGTCATGTGCAATCTATCTCTGATAAACTCTCACCCATTGGGCTGAAAAAAAAAAAACCCCCCTCCCTCCGAAATCAGCGCACGCGTGCGTGCAGTACGGGTGAGAGTTCATAATAAAGTTGATCAACAAATGCCTGGTTGGCATGGAGGGCCGAATGTTAGCAAACATTTAACCGCGCGTTACAATGTTTGACCAGAATCAACCTTCTGCAAACTTTCAAATACAAAAATATCATCTTTCATTGGTTGCTTTGTTTCCAACAAGGTCAACACATTTTTCATTTGTGAAACATTGTTGCCAGAGCTATCCTTTTTGTTTTTGCATTAATGGTTCCCATAGGTTTTCCAACCTTGGTTGGTTAAAACTTCGGCTGTGACTTGCAAAAGGAGGGTCAATAGAACCTTCCCAATGAACAAACAATGTAAATTGCACTTAGCCCGTGCGCACTCTCCTCACTGGTTGGCAAAATGAGTAAAATTTCGCGCTTTTTTTTGTGTGGGTCTGATGGTGGCGTGACCACACGTTTGTGCGTCGCCTATGCAAAACTCTATACACTTTCCCCAAAACCAAATATTGTTTGTACGCAGCCGAATGTAAAAAAGCATATTTTTATGGGAAAGTCCTTTCCATTACAGCCACAGGCCAGCTTTGATCATGACGATAGTGCCCTTTAACTGATTAAGCGGAAGTTATGGCAGGAAAACCGTTTTCTTGCAATGCCATTTCGTTGAAGATGACTTGATTTAAATGGAGTCCCTCAGTTCGTCAGTCAATACGTTTTTGGCTGAAAAATATGCAAATTTTGGTGACAATTGTATGATATATGATAAAATTTTTGACGGTTGTACAAAATAGTAAGAGCACCATTACACGGTACGTCATCTTATTCATGTTTTGAAGACAAAGTGAAAAGTAAAGCAAATGCACTACAATTATGCCAAACGGAAAGCTCCCCAGTGATTTGTTCACACCATACGAGCAGAAATGCTGTCAAATTGAATAAAGTGGATTTTAAAACCCCAAAAATCACTAATGCTTATTTAGATCGATAACCGCTTAAAACATGCATACAAAATACCTAACAAAAATTGAACAATTTTTTTCCAACTAATTGACTAAAACACTTGGTTAAACATTATGAGCAGATTGTATGTGTATTTATTGAAAAAAGGGAAAGGGAAGGGAATCTAACTCGGGCTAAGACTAAATATGTGTTTATTTCCTTAACAAAAAGAGCAATTATTGGTGCTTAAGGCAGTGATGGAGTCAGCGTACACATCCAAGCCCAGTAGTCAAGTATTTTTTTAGGCCGAGTCCAAGTGGAGTATTTAGCCCCAGTCAAAAGTTCCGATGCTTCAGAGCAGACAATGGGCCATTGCTATCAATGCTATAACCCTACGAAATGGCCCCCATGCAGAGTTCCAGCTCGTTGCCTATTATGGCGGCGCTGTACAAACTTTGGTTTTTAAAAATGATTCGATGACGGTCATGTTTTGGGGCAAACTATAAACTTAAGCAACAAACAAATCCTTTCCTTGACAAACGAGTGGGGAGTTGGGATCGCGGGCATTAATGCAGCTTTCCCCTGTTTCCAGAGTAGTTCCCCAGATATAGCAATCGGGTATAGTACTCAAAGTAGTACCAATGTTGTACTCAAATTAGTACTCAACATACACCAAGTATATTACTTAGATTATACTCCCAAAGTTGTACTCAATGTTGTACCAAATTTTTTTTACTCATATATATCACCCAGTGTAAATCAATGTAGTACTCAAATGTTTGTACTCAGATTTTAACTCGTCATACACCAAGAATAGACTCAATTTGTTTCTCAGATTGTACTCAATGTAGTACCAGATTAGTATCAATTAGTACTCAGATGTTGTACTCAATGTAGTACCAAAGCATAATGTTTACCAATTTTGAAAAAATTTTATACTCAATTATACCGATGTATACTCAAGTATACCAGATTATACCGATGTTTACCAATTTATCTCAATGTAGTACTCAGGTTTGTACCAATTTATACTATTTTTTAACCAAAGTAGTATCAAGTATACTCCAAAGTAGTACTCAGATATTACACATATTTTACTCAATATAACACAATTATACTCAGATGCTACTCAATGTGTACACAATGTATATCAGATCTACTCAATATTCGCACTCGATTCCCAATCTGTATTAAGCACACCCGCAACCCTTTTTACCCGGGGGTTTTTTTAGCGCAAAAATAACATTACCCCCCACGTTTGCAAAAGGTCATCAACGAAAAGGGATACATCCAAGCACCCTAATTTTAGTCGTCATGAAACAAGGGAGGGGGAAATTCAAAAACACAGTCACAAAATTTAAATCGTTCTTCAAAGTGCACGGCTGACCTTCAATGAGGGGCCCTGTATTTTCCCAAAAAAAAATCGCAAACAATGAAAATGGAACCACAAAAATCACCGTAAAGGGCGCGGGTTTTTACTACCAAGCGCGAAGGGGTTTTTCCCCCCAGTTTTGGTTTGGGTTTTTATCAGATTTTAAAACCA